>JAXCGZ010021408.1:0-12500 GCA_037179515.1 Halocaridina rubra
AGCTATAAGGTTGGATTCCTTTTAACCTTGTGTGGTGCAGTGGTAGCGCCTTGACTTAGTAATCATAAGTCCTAGGTTCGAGTCCCGGTCGGGGTAAAAAAAAAAAATGATTCATGTTTTCACATATGTAATGTGCTTATCTGATTATTTCATGGCCCGAATGAGATTGGGAATTGAATTAAATGCTAAAATGAAGTCACGAGTGAGGTTGGGGAATCTGTAATATGAACATAGTGGCATTCAGTTAGAATGCGTTCATTCCTAAGTATAGCAGATATAAGCTATAAGGTTGGATTCCTTTTAACCTTGTGTGGTGCAGTGGTTGCGCCTTAACTTAGTAATCATAAGTCCTAGGTTCGAGTCCCGGTCGGGGTAAAAATATGATTCATGTTTTCACATATGTAATGTGCTTATCTGATTATATATATATATATATATATATATATATATATATATATATATATATATATATATATATATATATATACATATATATATATATATATATATATATATATATATATATATATATATATATATATATATATATATATATATATATGTATATATATATATATATATATATATATATATATATATATATATATATATATATATATATATATATATATATATATATATATATATATATGCATATATATATATATATATATATATATATATATATATATATATATATATATATATATATATATATATATATATATATATATGTATATATATATATATATATATATATATATATATATATATATATATATATATATATATATATATATATATATGTAGATATATATATATATATATATATATATATATATATATATATATATATATATATATATATATATATATATATATATATATATATACGTATATATATATATATATATATATATATATATATATATATATATATATATATATATATATATGTATATATATATATATATATATATATATATATATATATATATATATATATATATATATATATATATATATATATATATATATATATATATATATATATATATATATATATATATATATATATATATATATATATATATATATATATATATGTATATATATATATATATATATATATATATATATATATATATATATATATATATATATATATATATATGAATTCCTCCGTTAAAACTGGAATCTTTGCTGACATCACATGTTGAAGTCATATATTTGTACTCCTGATGTCGTCAGTTTCTAAAGAAGATTGTTTTCCTTTGATCTTGACTGTCTGTTTCTTCATGAAGTGGACATCTGTTTCAGTCCACAAAAGTACAACACTATCATTGGAAGGATGTTGATCTAATGTAATTCTCCAGTTTCCTTAAATCCGCATTTAGCGATGAATTTGATGATCTGTTGTGGTGGTTAATAAAGTTAGCCATGTCTATATATAGGTCACTTGTAGCAACATAATATATCATATTTGATTAACATTAACATGTTAATGGCAAAATATTTAGTCTGGTTCAGGAGCAAAACATCATCAGGTTATAGGGAATCACGTAGGGTTTTTGTCCAGCCTTTAGAATCCTTAGAAGGGCCTAAATATATGGAATGTTTACCTAATGGAATTTACCTCGTTGCACTCAAGGGGAATGAGCCGTATGCTTGTCACTTCCCGTCTCCAGGGTCGGTTTCATTTTTATACTTACACTTATTCTTTCTTAAAAGTATGAATGGATTTAGTAAGTGCTGCTTCCTCACTTTGCGAATTCCAAATATTAACAATTCTTGCACTAAAAAAGTTCTTCCTTACAAACTGCAATAAAAAAAAAGGAAAAAAGGTTATAAAGAAGCTTCAAACTATGACCTCTAACTCTCCAGCCATCTTATCAAAACATCTGTCCCTATCCACTGTCAAAATCATTAAGAAATCTATTAGTCGTTATTATACCACCCACTCTCTTCTAGCCGTGAGTGATGATGGTAAGTCTAATGCTTTCCTCATTACTGAGATTACGTATATCTATGACTAGCTTCGTAGCATGTCTTAGAAAGATCTCCAATTTATTCATTTATTTCATTGTGTGTGCCTGTGTATGCGTGCACACTCGCTTTTTATATGTACATGTACATAATATTACATATACATATACATATAAATAAACACGTGGCAGAGCCAAGAAATGCGCATTCATCACGAATCACACATACCTCAACCACTACTCTCAGTTCCTTGGGGATAGAGGGTTGCCACGCTCTCCCCCTCTTCTACCCTGCTTGGGTCACCCACAGGGTAGGCAGGCAAGGATATTCTACAATGAGACCCGACAACTGCAGCTGGTTTACCCCCACCGCTTCATCACATGGCAACTCCCCTCAGACCTGTCCCCCATAGTTCACTGAGCAAGCAGGTGCAAGAAATCCCTTTGGGCAGCGTCTAAAATCCACAATCTTCCTCCACTCATCCCTATCTCTTGTACGCACACTTCCCTGTTCCACTGACATTCCACGTGATTCAGTGCTCTTTTCACGCCATCCATCCATCTCATTCTAGGTCTCCCTCTTGACCTAATTCCAATCACTTCTACACTCCACACTCTCTTCACTATTCGTTCATCACTCATCCTTTCCATGTGTCCAAACCATCTCAACACACACTGATCTAACCTATCCGACAGCTTCATTTTAACACCCGTTCTCTGCCTGACATCCTCATTTCTTACTCTATCTATTCTAGATACACCAATCATAGCTCTCAAACACCTCATCTCCATTATATTCAACTTGTTACTTTCATCCTCTCTTGCATTCCAAGTCTTTGCTCCATACAATGCTGTCAGCACAATCACACCTTTATATATCATTCTCTTTGCATTCATTCCCAAATATCTATTTCTCATTACACTTTTCAACCCACCTAGACATTTAATTGCTTCCTTCACTCTGTGATTTACCTCCACATCCACATGTCCACTCCTTAATACATACGACCCCAGATACTTAAAACTCTCAACTTCTTCAAGCAACTCCCCATTCACTCCTACATTCAATCTGCCAACATTAACACTCCTCATACATCACATTACTTTACTTTTACCAATATTCACCTGCAGCTTCCTTTTTTCACACACCCTAACAAATTCAGACACCAAATTATTTAGTTCATTTACAGTATCAGCCACCAGTACTGTGTCTTGTGCAAATAGAAATTGATTCACTTTTCACAACCTTCCATAATCACTCACTAATTCCAAGCCTCTGTCTAATACTCTTTCATTTACTTTCTTTACCACTCCATCCAAATGTACACTAAACAACCACGGCGATATTACCCAACCTTGGCGTTACTCTACATTCATTTCAGACCAAACACTCATACTATTCCCGTCTGTCACACATCCTCTAATATTCATTTAAAACTTATCACTGCATTTAACAAGCTTCCAATTATTCCATTCAGTCGCAACACACTCCACAATGTCACATCTTTTCTATAAGTCCATAAGAGCCCAAAAAGTGTCCCTACCTTTCTCTATAAACTTCTCACACACTTGTCTTACCACAGACACCTGATCCACACACCCTCTTCCTCTCCTGAACCAACACTGTTCTTCCCCAATCACTCTCTCAGTTCCTTTCCTAATTCTCTTGATTAACTCTCTTCTATATACATTACCAACTACTCTCAACAAACTAATTTTTATTCTCCAAAACTACTACACTCATACTAATATCCTTTCCCTTTTTAAAGTGGAACTACCCATGGACTCCTCTAATCAACTGGGGCCCTCCCTTTCCTAAAATATGCATTCAACAATCCAACAATCCAAATCTACTAATACCTCCCCACCTTTTGACAAGTATTCTCCATAACACCCATCTATCCCTGGTGCTTTATCTGCTTTCATTGCTCTCAGTGCCATATATACCTTCTCTTTTGTTATTTCTTTATTGCTTACTTTACTCAACTTTGCCCACAACCTCTGCCTTTCCAGCATCTCCTCAATTAGCAGTTCTTTATAATACTTAGCCTACCTTTCTCTAATCTTTATTTTGTCTACTAGCAATTTTCCATATGCTCATTTCACCCTCTTCTTCCTACCAGATTCACCTTTCTACACTCTTTTCACTTCCCTCCAACTCATCATTTTATTCTTTTCAAAATTTTCAAACAAGCTCCTACTCCATCTTATATCCGCTTCTCTCTCTCTGCCTCCCTCATCATGCACTTCGCTAACCTCCTCTTTGCACTATGCCTTTCATATGCCTCTACATTACTAGCTGCAACTATACCTCAAATGCCTTCTTCTTTTCAGCCATTACTGCACTCACCTCCTCATTCCACTACTACCTTTCATTTTACTTCCACCTGTTCTTCTCCTTCTGCACATTGCCTCTACACACTTCATAACTTTCTCCTTGAAACAACTCCATTCTTCTTCCATTTCTTCCTCCATTTTATCTTTCACTGCATTCCACACATTCCTTAGACTAGCCTTGTATTCACAGTCTTTCTCTTTATTTTTCAATACACTTACTTTAACTACATCTTGTCCTCTCTCGCTTCTCCTCTTTCTCCACTTTTCTTCAACTCTCACTCTACTTTCTACTAAATTATGATCAAATATTCCACCAATAGCTCCTCAGAGTACATTCACATTCAATACTCTACCAAGCTCCCTCCTGTCCACCACAACATTATCCATTAATGCAATGCCAACTACTCTAGTATCTACTCAGACCCATGCATACTTTTTTTTTTCTTATGATTGTGACACCAGGTTGGGCCAAAAAAAAAATAATAAAATAAAACAGCCCTCATCGGGCCTGGGCACGAAGAATATATAAAGTAAAGAGAAACTGAGATGGAGAGTGTAATGACTTGTCAGATGTGAAGGGATAATTAGAGATGTGTAATGATTATAAAAGAATATTCAGCGTAGCTGTAGACATAGAAAAAGAACCGTAACTGAAGGAAGACTTAACATCGAACTGTCCTGGACAGACCTATTTAGGTTCAAAAACCTTCAGCTGTAGTATCGCAATGGGCGGCTGATGCCATGAGCCAACCTACTACTTGTACACATCCATCCTTTTAAATGCAATATTGGCAATGAACATCTCTCTCAATACATATTTCTGTAATATTCTTTACACTTTCATTCCTACCAGGTGCACCAATCTTCACAATTACACCATCCACTGGCTAAAACCCCAATTTAGCATTCAAGTTTCCCATCAACACCATTTTCACATTCTTTCCCAAAACTTCTTCACACTTGTTCAATTTCAACCAAAATTCTTCTCTTTCTTCCTCACTCCTTTCACTTCCAGGGCCATATGCAGTCACAAATACCCAAACCTCGCATCCCAATCTCATTTTTTCCACTAATATTAGAGATGATGCTTCCTTCCATTCCACCACACACTTTTTTATATCTTCATTTATCAACAGAGCCACTCCCTCTCTTTCTCGCCCTCTCTCAACTCCAGACACCCTACCTACCACATTCCCAAATATCATCTCACCAAGCCCTTTTATCTTAGTTTCGCTCATTGCAAGGTCATCCATAGTTCTTTCCACAAACATACTCCCTCTCACCTCCCTCTTACTTTCACTTACACCACAACCACGCACAGTCAGAGATCCAATTACTAGGGTTCTGGATGGCCCTCTCCTGCCTGAATATCCTACGTTTCCTGGCTCTTTGTAGGAAGACAATACAGAGGAGGGGAGTTCCAGTCCCCCCACTCAGTCCCATTTGGTCGACTTCTACGGCACTCATGGGAACACGGAGGAAGTATTCTACCCTTCCCTAAACGGGATCTAATATGTAGAAATCATTTATGTACTTATTTATTATTTTATATTTTCCATCACTGCAATTATTTTTGGCAGGGATGCTAACATTCCTGATGTACCAACCACTTTCGTTAATTGATCTCATTCGAATCCGTAAATTATCCGAGTGGAACAGAACTACCAAATAAATATATATCTTTTAAATGTTATAAAGACTGCTTTATCACGTGGTTCAGCACTACCATAAGTAACTTGAGATTCCTTTAGATCCACGGTTACATTTGTTTTATATTTCGTATTTATTTTGGTATTGAAATATATATATATATATATATATATATATATATATATATATATATATATATATATATATATATATATATATATATATATATATATATATATATATATATATATATATGCCCTCAATGTTTACAGCTTTCTTGTTTTTGTTGTACTCTGTTTTTTTTCCCTACACATATGTGTATCTATGTATACTGAGTGTTTGCAGAGCTGTAGATATGTGTACTCGGAATGAAGTTTCTGTTACGTCTTTCACCCCGAGATGATAAGAGGACACATGCGCAGACGTACAATATGAGACCCGTTTTTCTCGATGCTTTCACTCCCTCAATCACTAGCATTGCGCCAGGACGCTCTCTTACCTATTCTAGAAGCTGCTGTAAAAACAGCGTTAGCGGGCATCCGCATTCATTATTTAATAAAGTGTTTTCCACTGAGGAGACTTGAGATTTTTAGCACAGCACTGACAAAACTAACTGAGTTTGTTGTACTGGACATCGTCATATTCTGTACAGGATTTTATAGTTACTCGAAACTACTTCCAGAGGTTATGTGTGATCTACAACCTAATGGAACAGGGGAGACCCCTTGGTTTTCATTACATGACGAAATTTACCTAATTACTGACCCAGTTCTAATTTGTTGTGTCATATTATGCGTAATAACATTGGTATGTGGCTTAGCCGTGACTTCTGGAGTATTGCTTGGAGACGGTGGTTTTCGGCAAGGCACCTTTGACAAGTTGACCAGCGCTCGCATTCTCCAGTGCTCTTACGTGGCAGCTGGTCTACTCAGTATTCTCGTATTCACCCCTATACTCCTGGCCGCCATCATTCGCAATCATAATGAACAGGTGATTTCATATCCTAATTGCTTTTGGTTTTGAAAAGGAAATGTAGCTCATGCTTCGTAGGCTTCTTTAGTTTATATTTATTTATGTATCATTGTGTATTTACAGCCTTATTGTCTCAGAATTTCAAAGGCATAATATATATATACACGCGTGATTCTGTTCAGATAAAACTGGCAGTCTCTGTGAAAGACATAAGATCAAGAAAATATATGGTAACTGTATTTGCGAGACGAGATAATGTTACTTTACAATTGTATTCTCTTATTGTAACTAAGAGTTCTATATGAAATGTCTAAGAAGAACATTATTCATGTCCTGGTTATAACGAAAGTCGAAGACTCATAACTAGTTTTAATTTCTTAATTGTTTTTCAAATGTTTATAAAAACTAATTTTATGACACATGGCTCTCGATGTTATAATAATAATAATAATAATAATAATAATAATAATAATAATAATAATAATAATAATAATAATAATAATAATAATAATAATAATAATAATCATAATCATAATAATAATAATAATACTGATATCTACAATAATAATAATAATAATAACAATAATAATAATAATAATAATTAATAATAATAATAATAATAATAATAATAATAATAATAATAATAATAATAAGTAATCAAATTAAATACATAAATTAATACTGTAGTACAAACTCCATCATTAGCGGTGTTTTGAAAGAGGTGGTACCAACAGCCGTATAGATATTGTGTATGAAATCAATCAATAATTATGCTACTTGTGATTTTTAGTTTTTGTTCAATTCAGAGAGAGAGAGAGAGAGAGAGAGAGAGAGAGAGAGAGAGAGAGAGAGAGAGAGAGAGAGAGAGAGAGAGAGAGAGAGAGAGATCGTAAAGCTTTTTCAGATGAGTTCTGAGAAAAACGACTCCTCCAAGCCTCATATGTAAATAGTAACGATTCATAGCGTTAGGGTTTGGTATATAAAGGCATTTTCGATTGGCTAGCGAAGTTATAGAATTTTTTTTGGTCTTCTCAGAAGACATCCGAGCTCTCACACATCCTTTTCAGTTATAAAAGAGAACGTCATGTCTTTCAGTTCCTGTGTTTGTAGTCTGAAATATGTATGGAGGTTTGATATTTGTGGATACACGAGTGTCTTTGTTGTCTTAAACTTCTGTTTTATGTTTTCATTATTCATGAATGAATCCATTAAAATACCTCATTCAACTCTTAACGTAATATATATATATATATATATATATATATATATATATATATATATATATATATATATATATATATATATATATATATATATATATATATATATATATATATATATATATATATATATATATATATATATATATATATATATATATATTTATATATATATATATATATATATATATATATATATATATATATATATATATATATATATATATATATGTATATATATATATATATATATATATATATATATATATATATATATATATATATATATATATATATATATATATATATATATATATCTGCAAGTTTAATTATTATGGAAACATGAACACTCGACACAGATGAATAGAGATCAGCAATGAAGAAAAAGGGAAACGAGGGATTGCGGATTTTCCGAAGGTTATTTTAGTCCATCTTCAGAACTGAAGATGGACTAAAATAGTCTGAAATATCTCAGTACTCCGTTGTTTCAGTTTTCCTTTGTAGCTGACCTCCGTTCATATATATATATATATATATATATATATATATATATATATATATATATATATATATATATATATATATATATATATATATATATATAGTCACTGTGGCTCAAGCGGTAGCGTCCGCGACTTTGAGGCGTCAGGTCGAGGGTTCGCGCCCCGTCACGGTCTGAGGTTAGCAGACCGTTACTCAGGGTAACGATTACATCTGCCAAAAACAAGCCCTCCGCAAGAAGGCAACCGTCCTAGCCCTCGGTAGAAAAATGAGTCCGTGACGTAAAACCGGAACATATATATATATGTTTATAGTCACCGTGGCTCAAGCGGTAGCGTCCGCGACTTTGAGGGGTCAGGTCGAGGGTTCGCGCCCCGTCACGGTCTGAGGTTAGCAGACCGTTACTCAGGGTAACGATTACATCTGCCAAAAACAAGTCCTCCGCAAGAAGGCAACCGTCCTAGCCCTCGGTAGAAAAATGAGTCCGTGACGTAAAACCGGAACATATATATATATATATATATATATATATATATATATATATATATATATATATATATATATATATATATATATATATATGTATATAGTCACCGTGGCTCAAGCGGTAGCGTCCGCGACTTTGAGGGGTCAGGTCGAGGGTTCGCGCCCCGTCACGGTCTGAGGTTAGCAGACCGTTACTCAGGGTAACGATTACATCTGCCAAAAACAAGTCCTCCGCAAGAAGGCAACCGTCCTAGCCCTCGGTAGAAAAGGGAGTCCGTGACGTAAAACCGGAATATATATATATATATATATATATATATATATATATATATATATATATATATATATATATATTTCCCGGTTTTACGTCACGGACTCCCTTATCAACCAAGGGCTAGGACGGTTGCCTTCTTTCGAAGGACTTGTTTTGGCAAATGTAATCCTTACGCTGAGTGCATGCCTTTGCTAACCTCAGACCGTGACGGGGCGCGAACCCTCGACCTGACGCCTCAGAGTCGGAGACGCTACCGACTGAGCCACGGCGACTACATATATATATATATATATATATATATATACATATACATGTACCTTTTATTTTAGATATGTTGCTATGGGTGTATCTATGTCTTAGAGGAAAGTTTGCTACTTACATTGAGAGGGGGGGGGGGTTTAGCTTAAGAAATAAAGAGAAATATCCAGAATTGTCTTAGAAAACGAGCACCTAATAAAAGTAAATCGTATTTTCAATTCATCATTACCATGAGAGGCAATTCCAGATTCTAATAATGCCTAAAATTGTATTTTTATGTCTTGACAGTTGTAGATTTATTGAATAAGGCTTTTCTTCTCTCTTCACAAATATGAGATTTCAGGAGGAAAAATATGGGCCACTCACTGCCTTACTTTCGTAACGAACGATTTCCCTTCCTCAATAGTTGTTGGGAGAAAGAAGATAATATCTGCATCACAGTAATGAATATCGAACATAAGAACATAAGAACATAAGAACATAAGAATAGAGGACACTGCAACATGCCTACTAGCACACACGAGGCAGCTCTATTTTTGAATTGTATTTTCAGCATGTCTAACCTATTCTATTCTACTCTACTTATTTATTCTATTTTTCTTTTTATGATTTTTCTAATAAGCACTAACCTATTCATACCCACCCTACCTCTGTCATATGTCTATCTAATCTACATTTGAAGGTGTCTAAGGTATTGGCATTTACTATCATACTAGGAAGCTTGTTCCATGCATCAGCTACTCTATTACCAAACCAATTTTTACCAATTTCCCTTCTGAACCTAAATTTATCAAGCTTAAATCCATTATTACGAGTTCTGGTTTGATCATGAATTTTTAAAATTTTATTAATATCTCCCTTGTTAATCCCTTTAAACCATTTATACACTTCAATCATATCCCCCCTAACTCTTCGCCTCTCTAGAGAATGTAGATTAAGTTTTTTTAATCTGTCCTCATATGGTAGATTTCTGATATTGTGTATCATCTTGGTCATTCTTCGCTGCACTCTCTCCAAGGATTCAATTTCCATTCTATAATAGGGTGACCAGATTTGCACAGCATAATCTAAATGGGGCCTAACTAATGCAAGATAGAGCTGCAAAATAACTTTTTCCGTCCTATTGCTGACGCTTCTTGAGATAAATCCTAAAATTCTGTTTACTTTATTTCTGACTGCTGTGCATTGCTCTCTTGGCTTAAGACTACTACTCACAAGAACTCCCAAATCCCTTTCACACTGAGAACTCATGATTTCATGGTTATTTAGCTTATAACTAGTATTGTCTTTTATAATACCCATTTTAACTACTTTACATTTTTCAACATTAAATTCCATTTGCCATTTGTCCGACCATTCAGATAATCTATTTAGATCTTCCTGTAAAGCATGAATGTCTTCTTTTCCATTTATAGTTCTACCTATTTTAGTGTCGTCTGCGAATTTACTTAGGTTACTACTGATATCCGAATCCAGATCATTTAGATATACGATGAATAATAGGGGACCCAGTACCGAGCCTTGTGGTACCCCGCTAGTAACCGAGCCCCACTCTGATTTCTCTCCATTTATGCAAACCCTCTGTTTTCTGTCTTTTAACCATTGTTTGATCCATCTGAGCACAGCTCCTCCTATACCATGAGCTTCCAGCTTTTTAACTAATCTTTTGTGAGGAACTCTATCAAAAGCTTTGCTAAAATCTAGATATATTGTATCATATTCTTTGCCACAATCTACTGCCTCGTAAACTTCTGAATAAAAAGACAGTAAGTTTGTAAGGCACGAAAAACCCTTAAGAAACCCGTGTTGTGAAAGTTTTATCAGTCTGTGTAATTCTAGATGTGCCCTTATTTTATTTGCAATTATGGATTCTAGAATCTTACCCACTGTTGAAGTTAAACTTACCGGCCTATAATTATTCTTTTTAACACGTCTCTTTTTTAAATATTGGTACCACATCTGCCAATTTCCACTCCATGGGTACCGATCCTTATTTTATTGAATTATTAAATAATGCAGTTAGAGGACAACTAAGCTCTTCCTTGCATTCCTTTAATATTCTAGCATATATTCCATCAGGTCCCGGAGATTTATGAGCCTTTAATTTATTTATTTCTTTTATTACCTCCTCTCTCGTAATATTTATTGAACTAAGTATATTATCGGGACTGTCTCTGTAAATGGATTCTACTTCCGGAATATTTTCCAAGTTTTCATTTGTAAATACAGATAAGAAATAATCATTTAAACATGTACACATCACTTTATCGTCATCTGTGATATGGCCATTGGCTACTTCAATTGGTCCGACTTTTTCCTTAAATTTTGTTTGATAATGTTGATAAAACCCTTTAGGATTTTCTTTAGCTTCTCCTGCTATTCTAACTTCGTATTTTCTTTTCGACTCTCTAACTATCTTTTTAACTTCCCTGTTTAACTGTATATATTGCTGCCTCACCTGCTCTTCACCTCTTTTTAGTTTCCTGTATATTCCTCTTTTAATGCCTATAAGATTCTTTATTCTATTGTTCATCCATTTAGGGTCATTTTTTCTTGATCTGCAATGTTTCATGGGAATATAGTCTCTCTGACTATTCTTAAGAGTCATGACAAAATTGTTATATTCCTCATCCAAATTTATATTAACTGACGGGCTGCTGTTCTTTCCTGTGAGAGAATTTAATGTATTGATCTTATCTTGTGATAATCCTTGGCATGTGGTACTCAAATTTCGGGGTAATCCGCTACCTGCGACCTGACCTGCTGGATAACTACCCACATCTGTACCCCAGAAATCCCTTCCCATACCTCATTAGA
>JAXCGZ010021408.1:20000-49587 GCA_037179515.1 Halocaridina rubra
GCCTTAACTTAGTAATCATAAGTCCTAGGTTCGAGTCCCGGTCTGGGTAAAAAATGATTCATATATATATATATATATATATATATATATATATATATATATATATATATATATATATATATATATATATATATATATATATATATATATATATATATATATATATATATATATATATATATATATATATATATATATATATATATATATATATATATATATATATATATATATATATATATATATATATATATATATATATATATATGTATATATATATATATATATATATATATATATATATATATATATATATATATATATATATATATATATATATATATATATATATATATATATATATATATATATATATATATATATATATATATATATATATATATATATATATATATATATATATATATATATATATATATATATATATATATATATATATACATACATATATATATATATATATATATATATATATATATATATATATATATATATATATATATATATATATATATATATATA
Organism: Halocaridina rubra; assembly: GCA_037179515.1. Taxonomy (NCBI): domain Eukaryota; kingdom Metazoa; phylum Arthropoda; class Malacostraca; order Decapoda; family Atyidae; genus Halocaridina; species Halocaridina rubra. The sequence goes on from JAXCGZ010021408.1 coordinate 20,544, forward strand.
TATATATATATATATATATATATATATTTATATATATATATATATATATATATATATTTATATATATATATTCATATATATATATATATATATATATATATATATATATATATATATATATATATATATATATATATATATATATATATATATATATATATATATATATATATATATATATATATATTAGAAATATATATGCATATATATATATATATATATATATATATATATATATATATATATATATATATATATATATATATATATATATATATATATATATATATATATATATATATATTTATAGATATATATATATATATATATATATATATATATATATATATATATATATATATATATATATATATATATATATATATATATATATATATATATATATATATATATATATATATATATATATATATATATATATATATATATATATATATATATATATATATATATATATATATATATATATTCATATATATATATATATATATATATATATATATATATATATATATATATATATATATATATATATATATATATATTTATGTAGGTTCCATCTTTACGGATCAGACAGAAACCTTGAGAAAGTAACCATTCTGGACTTCTTTTGATTAGGTGAGACCCGAGGAATAGATATACGAGCGTGTACTACTTGGGCTTTATAAGAAAAATGTATATATTTGTGCCAAATTATTATATATTTTTAGTATACACATTTCCAATGTTGTGCCCATATGCCGAAGATTCTGTTTATTAGTTTGCCTCAGTAAAATTTCAGTTGGCTGTCTAACAAAACCATTTCATTAGGAAATTATGTATGCTCTACCTTACTCTGAAGTTTAGTAAGTTTTTTTTTTCAATATACTGGAGACGGGTGTGATATAAGGAGGAAAATTTTTCCATTTTTGTTTTAGTTTCGCCAAGGAAGTCTTATTGTTAATACCCAAACATATATTACTTTTGATAACCTGATAATTATATTACCAGCCGTCTTATTGATGTCAGCTTTATATAACTTCATCAATATATACATATATTTTTTTTTTTGCTAAAAATAATAATAATAATAATAATAATAATAATAATAATAATAATAATAATAATAATAATAATAATAATATGTCGTATGACTTCCGTCATGCTGAAGCCAGTCCGTCATGCTGAAGCCAGAATCTGAAACTTGTAACAGATCTTGAGGGGTAACGGTTGGTCGAGGGCACCGATATGTTATTACAATGTTTGTAGAAAGTGTCAAAGAGATATATGACCGGAACCGTGAGACTTAGGATCTGGCATCGAGAGGGCAGGAAAGGCCAGGAAGTTAGCCATTTCCTAAACCACAAGGAACATAAACTTGTGTTTCGTACGTAGGTACATGCCCTGGAGAGATGCCCAATAGCTCCTCCCCGGAAGTAGGCGGGATTCCACTTTGAACCTGGCGTTGATTGGCAGGACTAGATATCCCTTGATCTCATTGGAGGATTGGATGTTAAGCCACGCCCTGCCCCTGGGGGTATTTCAAGAACCACCCAGGGCAGGCACAGTTAGTTAGAGTTAGAGACCGGGCCTTGCCAGCAGCAGAGTTAAAACAGTACAGCTGAGTTAGCCTCCCCCTCTTGGGGGTAGGACTCAGGGATTAGTCGTGACAGGAACTGTAGTAATAGGAGCTCTGAGTACATAGATGTTAAAATAAGAATAAACTGTGAATAAGAAGATGTCTTTCACCAACCACGCTACCATAATTATAAGTATATATACGTAGGAGGAAAATCCTTACGTCAGTGGTGACACTCGGTGGGATAATAAAACCCCTACGTCAGTGGTGGCAGCGGTGGGATACTATCCTACAAAGTGGTGTCCATTAGAGTTAGGGATAATCAAAACCTCTATGTCAGTGGTGGACAGCTCGGGATCAATCCACGCCGACACTTTACCGAAGAGAAAGAAGAAAAAATAGAAGTATAAAAAAATATATAGCATCTATGGAAGAAAAGTACAAGTGAAAAAACTTCAAGACGCTTACCAGCAGTGAGAGAGTGACGCCGAGAAAGTCAGAGCTCCCCCTTCACTTACAGTATCATATTATGAGATCCAGCCACTCTCCCCCGCCTCCGTATTGGCAAGGCCCCCACCCCGTGCCCTGGTTGTAAAGACGCCTCGAGTCAAAAATTCACTTTTATACCTCGACGGCGCAAATGTAAAAGACCGTGAATGTCCGTCCATAATTCCCGCGACCGACTTCCTGAAATACTTGGGTCTGCGGATGAGAAGTGACGAGTGCTCAAATAGAGAATATTATAAAACTTTGAAGGAACTATTCCTAAGATATTTCTTAGTAAGCCGAAGTGTGACCGGAGCATTGAGTGAAAATGCCCATTACAAGAAGTATAAGTTGCCGGATCCGACCAAGAAGACGGCGATTCGTCGATTTTACTCGAAGAGAAGAAGGAGAACCCCCTCCTTCCTTGCCTTCTGCCATGAAGTTCTTCAGGACCACCTCCTTAAAATAGCTAAGTACTTGTGATCTGTATCCAGTGAGTAATGGGACAATTAGTAAAAGAAATTGAGGTCGGTGGACGCCGCCATTTTATCTTGTAGTTATGCTTTGACTCAGCCAACCCGCTTATAAGGGGTGTGGCGCTTAATAAGTTGATAAAAGTAGAATTTCTGTACCCATTACTAACATGGGTAATTTGTACTAATAGCTATAAGCAGTAATAAACTCCATTTTTGTTATAATTTGAGTAATATAAAGAATTTGCGTTGGAAGTGTGTTCCATTTATTTGTATTAATGCCTAGATTGAATTTTAAGAACGCGAATGTATCGATTTTTAATTGAAAAATTTAATACACGTGAAACCACTGTTACAGTATATTAATTTCTTAAGTGTAAGAATTATAGTGAGTAATATACTTGAATCTGCTTTTAAGGTTTTACTTAGAACACGTGTGATTTTCGAGAAAGGAATGTGGAAGTGACCATTCGATCTCCCAACCTCGTTATTATGAATATGTAGTAATTGTACTGAGCTTTGATAGTTTAAAGTACGTGTAAAATCATTTTTATATAAATTTCTTAAAGCGTAAGAAATAGAGTGTTAAGATTGCGCCTGTTTTTAAGTTTTTTTCTTTTTTTTGTTTGTTTTTTTTATCCGCGGGAGTAATGTTTTAGCGAAAGAAAGACATAAATGACGGATTGTTTTTTAATGTTGTTATGATGAAGGGATTAACATTACGATACGTGTGTGGCATTTTATTTTTGAAGAATAAGAAATTCTGTGATATTGTTTAGAGATGAGTTTTTTATTTCGCGCTATGCAGGCGAAAGTAAGAGTAAATTAGAGGAATTTGTGCTGTCCTAGAATAGGGAAGGTTTTTCAGTGTCACCCAAACGTAGCTTCAAGGGAGTAGAATGTTTGTTTGTTCGTTAGAATGGGACCTAGGACTGGTAAGGAAGTCTGTGACCGCACGGCTCAGCCGAGATTTCACCGTTACTCTCCTTCAGAGAGATAAGGGAAAGGAAAACCAACGTTGTAAATTAAAAGGGAATTTTACAGAACGGGGATGATAGTCTTGAAAGTGATGTAGCGAATGTGACAGCGAGTGAGTATGAATGACTGGGGGTATAATGGGGGGTTGCTCTAGGGGGTGAAATCGCGGAAAGCACCGTTAGGAAGCATGATCGGGGAGTCTGCGAAGATCGTTCCCCTGCTCCGCCAGGTCCTTCTGCATGCCATATCAGAGTGTATTTATGGGAGGTGATGCGCTGTTGCAATATCTAGTGAGGGATATGGATGAGAAGGTAATTCTCCACCTGCCCAGATATGGTTGAAATGCCGAGTTTGTTTTATTTTTGTTTTGTCCCCTACTCCGCCATTGAGATTATTATTCGATTTCCGAGAGATTCCAAGATAGATGTTACGTGATAAAGGACGTGAATCTATGAATGATTCTTTATTTTCTTTGCTAGCTGCAGTATATACATTATTTGTCTGAAGAGATATGTTAGATTGATAAAGTAAAACCTTGCGAGTTTTAGCCATGATAATGTTTTATCAAAATTATTTCGGCTTGGTCATAAAGAAAGAGTGAGAGCTGACACGAAATGACAACAAGAATGTTACACAGCTGTATCCCGTATTTGAGAGAGCAGATATAAGTCAAATTCGAGATAGTAAAAGAAGATATATATTTTATGTTTGAATTGTTTATGTACAACTCCGTACGAGATTTTGAAGTTTAAGCAAAATGCATTCCTTACTGTTGCTAATGAAATATACTTTTTGTTTTTATTATTGCATACACAGAGATAGACTTTTTATATTCTTAGATACCCGTTTTTGTTATAGTTCTTTTTGCTTTTGTTTTTTGTTAATGAGGAAATAAGAATAGCCCGCTGACAATAAACGTAAGACTCTATCGATAGTCATTGCTAACGTTTGTTCACGTTCATTTGTTTATTTATTTTATTATTAGAGATACTCTGCGACAATTTTTTATTTTCAGTACAAGTAAAAGACAGAGGCCCATCTCAGCTGACTTGTGAGTGGAAACCGCAACGTATTTCACGGTCGCCCAGTCTCTCTCTCTCTCTCTCTCTCTCTCTCTCTCTCTCTCCTACCTTTCACTCGACTCTGAGCCTGGCAGAGGCTCCGTTCAATGCTAAAAGAACGTTGCTGTCTTTGAGTTTTTTTGTGTGTTTTTTTCCAGCGAAGCTAGGTGATAATTGTGCCTACATTTCATTGCAGTCAATAGATTGTTGCATGCTGTTATTGCATAAATACTGATAAGATATCGGTAGTACCGCCATTTGCCTAAATATTTTTGCCACATGTCGCAACTGTTTAGAGAATAGATAGAACTCCCATTGACAAATTGTGGAGCCAGCGAGTTGCCACTTATGCTCTATATATATACATTGATTATGACAGCAGGAATTTAAATATTAAAAGAGACTGTGTTAGAATGAGCATTGCTATGAAGTATAAGTATAGAACTCTGTTCTTACTTCTGAATGCCAGTCTCCATTGTATATATATTGATATTTCTGATTTAGTATATTTATTTTTATTGTTTATTATTCTTATTTTTAGATCATGATTATTAGTAATGTTATTATGTTGACTGATATTGTTGCTATCTCTCAATGGCCTATTGCTAATTATTATTTTTGAAATGAAATCAGCAGTAACTTGATGATTTGTATCTTTTATCTGAATTCATACTTGATGTTACTGTAGCCACCGCTGATAAGAATGTTTCTTTAGTGGCTTTTCTCAGCATTTAATGATTGTTCTTTTTGACATTTATAGTAGAGTAATGCTATGTAGCAGTTGCTAAGTCCTAAGTATCTTGGAATAATAATCTAGTTGTGTAGACACATACCTTCCATTACCACCCTATTCCTAGGCAGCCCCGACCTGCAAGTTCTAAAAGTCTTTAGATTTTGTCCGTTCAGACAAGTCCCTAGTGCCCATTGAATAGAGATTGCAATCACTTGCAGTTGCAGGGGAGGCAAAGTATAGCCTCGATTACCAACGTATGGCCATTGTTGGTACCCTGAAGTCATAGGGAACCTTTCTTACAACTGTAGTAGTGACAGAGGTTCAAATTTTCATCCCGAGATCTGCTTCGAAGGTACGTGTGAGGGCCGTACAGGAAGAGAATCGCTGTGACGTTGCAGGTCTCCTGCGTGGTGGTCTTAGTCAAGATCGGCCGAGGGCGGGACGAGGAAGCCGGGCTGGAAGGATTAGCGGGATGGGCCCAGTCCTTGTCCTTTTTGTTTTGCCTATCCGAGTAACGGAGATAGGGCAACAAACCTGGGCCTGCAGCAAGGACAGCGAGGGAGTGAAAACAAAAGAATCCCCGAGGGAAACCGTGGAATCGCACCTAGCAAGAATTCATGAGCAAGGGACAGAGAAAACGAAAGTCGTCCTAGACAGAGAAAACGAAAGTCGTCCTAGACAGAGAAAACGAAAGTCGTCCTAGACAGAGAAATTAAAAGTCGTCCTGGACAGAGAAATTAAAAGTCGTCCTGGACAGAGAAAACGAAAGTCGTCCTAGACAGAGAAAACGAAAGTCGTCCTAGACAGAGAAAACGAAAGTCGTCCTAGACAGAGAAAACGAAAGTCGTCCTAGACAGAGAAATTAAAAGTCGTCCTAAGACAGGGAGAACAGTCCTAAAAGAATAAAAGTTTTAAACTACTTTAAAAACCCAGGTAATCTTGATGAAATCCCAGAAACAAGGAGATCCCCATACATGTCATAACTGTAGTGAAAAGAGAGGAAAAGAAACACAGAAATATTTTAAAATATTTTAATAATCCCTTTAGAAGCCACGTAAACGAGAAAGAAAAATAATCCCTATACATGTCCAAACTTTAGTGAAGAGAGAAAGAAGGGTATTTAAAAATCCCTTATTAGTTAATTAAAATTACCTCCGTATTAGAACTGAAAAAAATGGGAAAGAAAATGTCCCCACCGTCTTTTGTGCTAAAAAAAGACAAAATATTTTTATTTTTATGTTTATTTTTTTTTGTTTTGCTAGCTTTAAGATAATTTTAAGCGAAAACTCAGAGTCTCCCTTAGATATAGTTTCGAACAAGTGCCATTGATAAATTGTATGATTTGAACTAAGATTAATAAGTTGTTTTTCTGCTTAAATAATATTAGTGTTTTGTTTTAGCATCATTATTATTTGAACTATGATTTAATCTTTAGGTTCATTAAGTTTTTATATTTAATTGGTCTCTGAATAGTAATTGCATATCAAGACAGTAACTGTTTCGACTTTACACACAGTAAAACATGTTTTGTTTCAGGAGTAGTTTTAAGGCCAAATTTTAAAATAAATTAATGCCCATAATAATGATAAGAGTAGAAATTATAAGATAAGGTTTCTTATAGAAATTACTGTTGATGTTATGGTCTATATCATTTTAAATGTGTATACATGCCAATACTCTACCTCATTTGTTTGCTAATGTGCTACATAAGTCATGATTTTACCGTAATTAACTCAATTTAGTCTTTTAAAGAAACGAGAGAAGTAGATGAATTAATGTTTTGATTTAAACTGACTTTTGATCTTAATTAATGTTTAATATTAGTTTCACACTGGAATTATGTTGTTTAAATATAAGAAAATGTTTGTATTACAGATTTCCAACAAGGAAATAGACCCTGCATGCTCTAGTTGTCCGTAAAAGTAATCTATATATGTTATGTTTGTGTAATTTGTATAGGAATTCTTAGAAAATAGGCTTAAATAATTCGGCCCCATTTCTATTGTAAACTAATGTTAGCTAGGATATGTCCAAGAGCTCCCGGAAAATTAGCCCATGCTTCGACTGAAATAAGAGATATTTCAGTTTTGGTTGGGAGGGATGTCGTATGACTTCCGTCATGCTGAAGCCAGTCCGTCATGCTGAAGCCAGAATCTGAAACTTGTAACAGATCTTGAGGGGTAACGGTTGGTCGAGGGCACCGATATGTTATTACAATGTTTGTAGAAAGTGTCAAAGAGATATATGACCGGAACCGTGAGACTTAGGATCTGGCATCGAGAGGGCAGGAAAGGCCAGGAAGTTAGCCATTTCCTAAACCACAAGGAACATAAACTTGTGTTTCGTACGTAGGTACATGCCCTGGAGAGATGCCCAATAGCTCCTCCCCGGAAGTAGGCGGGATTCCACTTTGAACCTGGCGTTGATTGGCAGGACTAGATATCCCTTGATCTCATTGGAGGATTGGATGTTAAGCCACGCCCTGCCCCTGGGGGTATTTCAAGAACCACCCAGGGCAGGCACAGTTAGTTAGAGTTAGAGACCGGGCCTTGCCAGCAGCAGAGTTAAAACAGTACAGCTGAGTTAGCCTCCCCCTCTTGGGGGTAGGACTCAGGGATTAGTCGTGACAGGAACTGTAGTAATAGGAGCTCTGAGTACATAGATGTTAAAATAAGAATAAACTGTGAATAAGAAGATGTCTTTCACCAACCACGCTACCATAATTATAAGTATATATACGTAGGAGGAAAATCCTTACGTCAGTGGTGACACTCGGTGGGATAATAAAACCCCTACGTCAAATAAATATAATAATAATAATAATAATAATAATAATAATGAATAATAATAATAATAATAATAATAATAATAATAATAATAATAATAATAATAATAATAATAGAAATAATAACAACAATAATGATAATAATAATAATGATAATAATAATAATAATAATAATAATAATAATAATAATAATAATAATAATAATAATAATAATGATAATAATAATAATAATAATAATAATAATAATAGCAATAATAATAATAATAATAATAATAATAATAATAATAATAATAATAATAATAATAATTAAACAGAATCACTCCTATGAGGATGTTCACAAACACAGAAGCAATAAATATATAACAGTGAAAGGAACCTTTCCTTGTTGATAAATTCTACAGAACTTTGTGGCAGGTTGCAGGATTGGAGGACGAGCCTCATCATAACTTGCAACACTAGTGTTTCGTCTGTCCTGCAGCGAGAGATATGCTTCCACGCGAACAACTCGAAGAAATATCCCCACCAACAACAACATGTATTACATGACCATCTACTACGAGTAGACGTGGTTCTGACGCGTCACCCACAGTTTGGCGGCGGTTATTGTTTTTAATGTTTTGCTACTCTAATTTGTACCTATGACTATACGACCGTACTAATTTACTTATCTTTGTTAAGTAATCTTTATTTCCATATTAATGTTCTTATCATTTCTTTCTTAAATATGCAATTCTAAATAGCGAGATAGTATATATATATATATATATATATAATATATATATATATATATATATATATATATATATATATATATATATATATATATATATATATATATATATATATATATATATATATATATATATATATATATATATGACGTAATGATTTACTTACTACTTCGTTAATTCGGTACTCGTCGGTCCACTCGGCACTTCTCATCCGCCAACCTGTGTCAAAAAATCAGCTGCGGGAAATATGGATGGATACTCGAGGCCTTTCACGTTTGCGCCGTCAAAGCGTAAAGGTGAATCTTTGACTCGTGGCGCCTTTACCACCAGGGCACGGATAGGGGGCATGGCCTGCTGCGTTCCCTGTGTCACCACGGGGTTCGGAGCGGCAGGCTGTTCGTCGATGTTTGAGGCGTCGGTTTCGCTGTCGGGGTTGTCGTCGTCGACCGGGTTCCTTCTCGACGGAGCGGCGTCGGCGCGTGCTTGTAGGCGCCGCACTTGCTCCTCCAATTCGAGAATTTTCCGGTCTTTCTCGTCGTCGCCCATTTCCCACGTGTGCAATTGCTTTAAAAGACAGCCAAATACAGTTCCCCCTGCCCGGATTTGGCCGCGATGCAGTTTTAAATGGGAGAGAGCCCATTGCGATTTGATAGGCCCCTTACCCCGATCATATGATGGCTACTTATACATATTCGTACTCACAGACGAATGCACAAGATATACCTTCACGTATGCGATGAAGGATAAGACCGCGGCTTCGGTCGCTGTTGCCCTGTACCAGTTCACATTAGTATTTGGATTCCCTCGAGAGGTCGTAACTGATAATGGACGCGAATTTATGAACGAAGTTTTCAAGGGGTTATGCGAGTTGGCACGAGTTCGCCATGCCGCAGTCCAAGCGTATCGGCCGCAAGCTAACGGGTTAGTAGAGCGGCGAAATGCCTCCATCATTACACTATTACGCCAACTTGCTGCCTCTGACCCCCAAGGATGGAACCTGCACCTGAAACAAGCGGAGCAGGCCCTGAATTTTGCATACCATAAATCCATCGGGGACTCCCCCTATTTCTTAGTGTTTGGGGAAGATCCCAAATTACCCTGGGACACCTTCGCCCCGCAAAAGCTCTTGCCTGTGTATGATATTGAGAGTCTTCGCACGTACGTGATAAATACCGCCAGAAAGACCTACGAACTTACGGCGGCCATCCTGGATAAACAGAAAGAGAGAGATGCAAAAGCGTATGATCTCAGGCATAGCACGAAGAAGCATGAAGTAAAAGTAGGCGACCGAGTCTACGTGAAAAACGTTAACCGCCAGCATAAAATGTCCCCCTTGTATCTAGGTCCATATCGGGTATTAGAGATAGCGCATGACAATATAACCCTTAGAGATTTATGCAGTGATAAAATTTGCCATTTTCATTCCAGCTTGGTCATAAAGAAAGAATGGGAGCTGACAAGAAATGACAACAAAAATGTTACACAGCCATTTCCCGTATTTGAAAGAATGGAAGTTGTCCCGGAAGACGAAAGAACGGGGGAGAAAACAGCACCCATATCCGCAAACCCCCGTAAAAGCTAGTCAGCTGGAGCCCTGAAGGCAAACCTTGGGCAGGATAAGAGCAGAAAGAAAATGAAATAAAAGGGGTGGTAAAAAAAAAAAATAAAAGTACATCACCGTGAGTAAGTATGGGCGGACAGACAGAACGTTACGTCATATATATATATATATATATATATATATATATATATATATATATATATATATATATATATATATATATATATATATATATATATATATATATATATATATATATATATATATATATATATATATATATATATGAATATATATATATATATATATATATATATATATATATATATATATATATATATATATATATATATATATATATATATAATATATATATATATATATATATATTATATATATATATATATATATATATATATATATATATGAATATATATATATATATATATATATATATATATATATATATATATATATATATATATATATATATATTGTTTATGGTAGGGTTTTTGTACGTCTTCAGCATTATGTACGTGCTTGTGTAGCATGATCTGGAGAAATTTTTCTCTCTCATCAATTTTTATTATTAATGTACCTGATTGACACCGTAGTGCTCAATAGAAAATTTCTAGTTTTCTCTATTATACTTTGTATATCACAGGATATGAGTAATACCTCCTGCTTAATATATGTGTTTGTTCTTCCAAGCTTTATTCTCTTGTTTCAAAACTTGTTTCAGTGTTTCTTGTTATATGTGATTACCTAATTGTGTTTACGGGAAAGAGCCAAAAGCTCGTATCTTCCCGTCAACTGATCGGTTCCATTTTAGACTTAGTGATACTTATCATACCTGTCCTTAAAACTATGGATTGAGATAGCATTAACTACCTCCTCGCTTACCCAATTCCAATTATCAACTACTCTTACCCTGAAAAAGTATTTCCTTACATCCTGCAAACAAGTTTTCTTACGAAGCTTCAAACTATGACCTCTAGTTCTAGAGCCAGCCATATCAAAATATCGATCCCTATCCACTCTATCAAAACCATGAAGGAATTTAAAGACTGTCACCATATCCCCCCTCACTCTTCTAGCTTCGAGTGATGGTAAGTCTAATTCCCTCAGCCTCTCATCGTAACTGAGATTGCGTATTTCTGGCACCAGTTTCGTGGCATGTCTTTGAACTTTTTCAAGCTTAGCTATGTGCTTTTTCAAGTGCGGATTCCAAAAGGGGGCTACATATTCGAGTTTTGGCCTCACATACGTTACATAAATATTTCTGAACATTTCCTTGTCCATGTGCCTGAAGGCTACCCTTACATTTGATAAGAATGCATATGCTGCCCTTACTATGCCATTTATATGTATTTCTGGAGACAAATCTGCCAGTATGTTTACTCCTAGATCTCTCTCATTTTCTGTCTCCTGAAGTTGCACTCCAGCCACCGAGTAGTCAAGCTTGGGCCTTCTTGCACTTGTACCCATTCTCATTACCTTACATTTTGAAGTATTGAGTTTCATTAGCCACTTTTCTGACCACTCATGCAGATTATTTAGATCCTCCTGAAGTTCTCTACCATTGTTCTCGTTTTTTACTTTCTTCACAATCTTTGCATCATCTGCAAACATATTCATGAATGAATTTACAGACTCTGGTAGGTCATTTACATATACAAGGAACAAAAGTGGCCCTAAAACTGAACCCTGTGGAACTCCACTACTAACTCTTCTCCATTCAGACACTGAGTGTCTTACTCTAACCCTCTGTTCCCTTCCTTCTAAGTAAGTTTTTATCCATTCCAAAACATTTCCACCTATTCTAGCCATTGATTGCAGCTTCCTAATAAGTCTCCCATGTGGAACAGTGTCAAACGCTTTCTGGAAGTCTAGGAATATGCAATCTGCCCAGCCCTCTCTTTCCTGTAAGATTTGGCTTACCTCATCATAAAATTCTAATAAGTTTGTTACTGTTGATCTACCTTCTCTGAAGCCATGTTGCCTCACTGACAAAAAGTTGAAGGATTCCAAGTGAAGAGAGATATGTTTCCTTAGTAGTTTCTCCATAACTTTGCAAACTATGCTGGTCAAGGAAACTGGTCTATAGTTCAGAGCCGTATCCCTCCTTCCCTTTTTGAAGATAGGTATCACATTTGCTTGTTTCCAGCTTCTTGGAATCTCCCCTGACTCCAGTGACTCCTTAAATATGATACTTAGTGCCACTGATATTGTGTTTGCGCATTTTTTAAGCACATGAGGGGATATGTCATCAGGACCTGTAGTTTTATGAACATGTAAATCCATCAGCGCTTTGCATACCTCTGTAGCTGTAAGGTTGATGTTCTCTAATACCGGCCCTTGAGCTTCTATCACTGCAATCTGAGGGGGTGGGGTATTTTCTACTGTAAATACTGACTGAAACTCCTTGTTCAATTCTTTGCAGATCTCTTCATCCGTCTCAGTGATGCTTCCATCCGCTCTCTTTAGCCTTAAAACCTGTTCTTTTACCTTCAGTTTTCCTCTGATAAAGCTGTGGAAAAGCTTGGGATTTTCTTTAGCCTTCCTGGTGATGTCCCTCTCATAGTCTCTCTCTGCCTCTCTCCTTTTACTTAGGTAGTCATTTCTTGCTCTTTTGTAGGTTTGCCAGGCATTTATGTTTTTTCTCCTCCTATACCTTTTCCAGCATTTGTCTCTCCACTCCTTAGCTCTTTTACACCCATTATCGAACCATTTCTCTCTGGCATGAATTACACCTACTTTGGTGACAGGTATGCAGCAATCTACTATCTTCCCATATTTCTCACAAAAGATGTCATACATTTCTTGTACAGATTTGTTGTAAAATAAGGTTCTCCAGTCAATAACTGCAAAAAGCTTATTCATTTTGATGTAATCTCCTTTCGGATAGTTCCTCCTCATGTCCTCAGTGCCTCTACTCTCAGGAAGAATATCTTCAATGATATACTCCATCAACAACACACAGTGGTCACTCTTTCCAATTGGTGGTTCATACTCAATATTTTCAATATCCAACACATTATCTGTGAACACTAGATCAAGTAGTGATGGCTCATCCCCACCCCTGGCCCTTGTTGGTTCCATTACATGTTGGTGTAGGAAATTCCCTTGTACGCAATCTAGGAATCTTGCCCCGAATGAGTCCTCACCACTGTGTGGGTCAAGATTTATCCAATCTATCTCTTTATGATTAAAGTCTCCCATAATCAAAATCCTACATTTTTTTTCCTTTGCCATGTTAACAACTGACGATGTTATGCACAATATATTTATTAAAAAAGAAAAAACCTAATATTTGTGTGAGAGATTGCTACTCTCTTGCTACCTTTGTATTATAAAAAAAAAAAGATATTCGTGGAGGTAAAGGAGACACATTTTCACACTTATAACTCAGGTATTGCAGACACTTACTAAAAGAAATGAGGAAGGCGGGGAGGGGGCTAGAAATCTCTCCCTCCGAAATATCAACAACTGAGAGTGAAGGCAAAAATGGGCAAGGGAAGATTCTCTCACGTATCATAAGTTATAGATGTAGCAATTCTGCTCATTCATAAGGACATGGCATCTGGATTACAAACACACATACATATTGCTCGTCATCTCAGATTCGTAGGTCAAAATTTTCTTCTCTTAGAAGAAAAGTTGATGGCCTGAACATTTCTGTCAATAAAAAAAATGTTTCTAATCTGTAGCCAAATGCTCTCCAAAAAATTTGAACTTATGCTTTTCCCCTCTCATTCGTGGTGACAGTTATATAGCTTACATAAGTTACATTCCCACGGACAGAGTATCTCTCTCTCTCTCTCTCTCTCTCTCTCTCTCTCTCTCTCTCTCTCTCTCTCTCTCTCTCTCTCTCACTCTCTCTCTCTCTCTCTCTCTCTCTCTCTCTCTCTCTCTCTCTCGCTCTCTCTCTCTCTCCTAACATTCAATCCCCATTGTTAGCGATACCAGAGTATCTGACCCTTTTTAACCTTATGAACGCCCCTATTCTTTCTACGTGCAAAGTCCGTAGGGTTCTTTCCCCTCTAAAGACGAACAAGGCATCCTACCCGATGGTGTTCCTACAAGGTTTCTTAAGGTGTTTAATGCTGGCGTCACACATAGCCAAAACTCCCGACCCGACTCTTAAGACCGCGTTCCGACGGAATCTTCGCTCAATCCTTGGAGGTCCGGCAGATTTTTTAGCCGACAGGTGCATTCCTGTGCCTGTCGGAAGTGCGTCATACGTCCGCGTAAGCATTCCTATGGATCGTAATTGCAATCGTACGGAGTAGTTTGGACGCGTAATTTAGTGTACGACTGATCATACGCAAACGTAAGTCTCTTCATAGAAAACGGGAAATTTAAATTTTTGACCGTTACGACTGGGCCAACCATTCTCCCGACGCTCCCTACCCATCGTAGGGGAACGTACACATTCGTAGGGGGTTGTTCATTTTCATTATTTTATACTGAGAAGATATTAAGTTTAATATTTTACATTTAATAATGTAATAATGATTCATCTTTGTCATTCACAGAATCCTTCAAATGTAAGTTGTATGGACTGGTAAACGCAAATAAAAAGTAATTTGGTATAGTTATATTTGCCCTTACTTTTCCATTTATATAATTATGTTAGAATTGATCCTAGTGAACAATAAATATATGGAATATATATATATATATATATATATATATATATATATATATATATATATATATATATATATATATATATATATATATATATATATATATATATATATATATATATATATATATATATATATATATATATATATATATATAGGATATTTGTGAAAGTATAACCCTAATTTATATATTTGGCACTTCAGCTACTTATATATATAAGTAAATATATGTTGGCCATGTATGTTAATATATTTCATATATTTTGTTTGACACATTTATGGATTTGATTAATTCATATTTTGATATGAGGGAAAAAATAAATGCACTAATATCATTGTAAACAATAAGAAATGCACTAATATCATGCTAAAACAATAAGAAATGCGGCAAGCGGAGCAGGAAAACTGAACGCCCAGGACTGGGTTGTCAGAAATGAGACCACGCATGCGCACGCTGTCTTTTCGTACTGCACTGCCAGACGTATATGCGAATTTTTAAATTTTTAACGGTTCCAGACCCGGAGGACTGCGTACGCCGGGTAGGATCGATCCTCTGGATCGTACGCGGGCGTACACCTTCTCCTACGCCCGCATACTATCAAGAAAATCGATCTTACCCGTCGTACGCAGTCTTCTACGACTGATTTGGTCTTCTGAATCACGGAGATTATTGGGTGCAGCAGCCAATTATCGTAGGCCCTCCACGATGGTTCAGGACCCCCTCGATTTTTTTAAACTACGTAGGACCGTTAGGATTCCGTCGTACGCGGACGAAAAATTACACCCGATTATCGTAATGACGTCATTGCTGCCGGGAGGATTCCGTCTTTAGACGGTTTTAAGAGTCGGGTCGGGAATTTTGGCTATGTGTGACGCCAGCATAAGATGAACTTGATCCTGTTCTTTCCCGTCGTTTTCGCCTCATGCTCTCAACTAGTATCTATCCTTCATCTTGGAGGAAGTTTCATATTCAGCCAGTTCTTAAGAAGGGTGATCATTCTATTCCTTCCAACTACCGACCATTTGCCTAAGCCTCTGCTATTACTAAAGTATTTGAAACTTTGCTCAGCTCTCATTTCTTGAAACATATTGCATCTGACTCGGTTATTTCTGATCGCCAGTACAGCTTCCATAAGGCAAGATCTATTGGTGGCCTATTGTCCTATCTTACCTATGCACGATCATCAGCTTAAAAACTATGGGACATCTTTTCTCAGTGCCCTTGATATCTCTAAGGCTCTTTATTGAGTGTGGCACTAGGCTCTGTTAGCCAAACTCTCTACTTAAGGCAATACCCCTTCCCTCTGTTCTATGATTTCCAGTTTACTTTCTATACACATATATGGCAACATTCCCCCTTGTAAGGGAGGTGGCCGAGCCAAGAAACACATTTACCATGATCGACACATACCTCAGCCATTCCTCTTAGCTTACTACCTGTAAAAGCAGCGAGTGAATTACGTACACACACACACACACACACACACACACACTTTACCATAATTTCCCTAAATCTGAAATCCTGCAGAGTATTGTGAGTACAAAACTCATATTTGTTGTATGACGAGACTGTCCAAAATATTAAAGGAAAAAAAATTGAGAACATTTTCGTGAGGGGAGAGAGAAGCTGCCATCCAGTTCTGCCTTGGAGGAAATTTAGAAGAATTGCCAGAGGTGAAGCCATCACATCACATTACCTAATTTTTTGTGTAAACTGGGGAAAGCTCTTAAGCCGTTTACCTGATCCTGTGGTTCCATATATTGTTAAAATCAGTATCCTTCCCATTTATATTAACTTGCTAGTTAGTTTGATACACGAAATAATTGAATAGTTAAAAAAAAAATACCAAATATCCACCTGTAAACAGTACTGAGTTAAGTTGCCAAGTAGTACAGCTGTCTTATTTTCTTCATTTTTTTTTTGCTTTTCTTTTAGCTTTCTCTTTTACTATTTTTTTTTATTTTGTATATATATTGAGTTAAATGTAAAGTCTAATCCTGTGATAACATATCTTGGTTAGCAAGTGAGTTTATCAGTTAGGAAGAATATATAGAAGAAACAGGTGGGTGCCACCTCAGACACAGGTTCGAATTTTTCCTTCAGGTTTGACTTTTGTTTTGTTGCATTTTTTTTATCTTTTTCTTTTTATCCTTAAATTACCATGGTCAAGTTTTTAAGTTAAGATGTGTGTTTCCAGAAAAGAGATAAACTGAGTCACTAAATAGCACTTATATGGAGATATAAAAATTCTGTGTGAAGCTTAATTAAAAGTTTTTCTCTTTTTTTTTTCCTCTTTCTCGTCTTCTTTCTATATTCTGTGAGAGGGAGAACATAAAAATGACGCCATCTGTGTCCCAAACCTCTCCCATCCATGGGTCGGTAGGAGGGGTAGCCATTAGGAGACTTAAACAGAAAATCAAGAATTTTGATGATAAAATTCGGAATATGGATGGAGAAATGAAAGAGAATGAAACACTCAGAGAGCAAATAAGATCTTTGGTGGAAGCAAATAAAGCACAAGGGCAGGAGAGAAAGGAACTAGAAAAAAGAATAAAGAAGCTGGAAGGGGAAAAGAGTCAACTAGAATCTAGAATTTCTAAACAAGAAGATAAAAACAAACAGCTAAATGACAACCTTAAGGAATTAGATGTTAGTTCACTGCTCTCTTCTGAGAGAGACGAGATTGCTGCTTGGAATGTCCAGATTAAGGAAAACATTGAACAGTTCAGAAAAGAGTTCCAGGAGCTGAATATGGAAAATGATGCCATGAAAACTTCCTTTGCTGATGCACTAAAGGGGAATGTGGCAGTAAAAGAGGCTGTAAAGGTGGTGGCACTGGAAAACATACAAACAGTTGACTATAAAGAGACAGTAATCGAAAAAATGAAAGACGTTGTGATGGAAAGGGCAAACCCACTCATCAGACAGGCACTTGATAAGGAGAAGACAGTGGTAATCTCAGGCATAAGCGAATCCCAGGAGCCAACATGGCAGGGGAGACTTGAAGAAAATAAAGCTAGGGTTGTAGACCTGATAAGAAAGCTTGGAATAGTATGTGGTCCTGAGGATATTGTAAACATACACCAACTAGGTAAATATTCGAGGGAAGGAAAGCCGAGACCAACAAAAGAAACCTTTGAGAGAGGGGAAACATGTAGGGAAATATTGTTGAGAAAAAAAAAGTCTAAAAGACCTTCAAGAATTCAAAGAAGTGTTCATTAGACGATACAGAACACAGGAAGAGATGGGAAAGATCAAAAACTTGTTGCAAGAGGCAAGAAGGTTAAATGATGAAAGAAATGAAGAAGAGAAGAAAAATTTTCATTACAGAGTTCTTCCAGACAAAGGGGAGATAAAGAAGATAATGACAGAAGATCAGGGGATGGGGCCTCATTAAGATTGTTATACACAAATGCTGATGGATTAGCTGGTAAGGCAGTAGAATTAAAAGATAGGATTCACAACAGTAAGGCAGATATAGTAGCAATTACAGAGACTAAGTTGAGTGAGGACATAAACAGTGTCACAGTTTTTCCTAAGGGCTTCAGAATACTAAGGGTTGAAAGATCTGAGAGGACTGGTGGAGGGATAGCACTGCTCATAAGTGAAAGGATTCAAGTCGAAGAAATAAACTTGGCTATAGAAAGTGAGTTCAAGGAATTTCTTGTTGCTCGCATAAATACTGGGTCAGAGAGCATTATAATAACTGTTGTATACAACCCACCAAGGAACCAAAATAGGCTTGAAGTTTATGAGGAAAGTCATATAGGTACTATTGAAGTCATAAATGAGCCTTTTGCAGTTATTGACTGGAGAACCTTATTTTACAACAAATCTGTACAAGAAATGTATGACATCTTTTGTGAGAAATATGGGAAGATAGTAGATTGCTGCATACCTGTCACCAAAGTAGGTGTAATTCATGCCAGAGAGAAATGGTTCGATAATGGGTGTAAAAGAGCTAAGGAGTGGAGAGACAAATGCTGGAAAAGGTATAGGAGGAGAAAAAACATAAATGCCTGGCAAACCTACAAAAGAGCAAGAAATGACTACCTAAGTAAAAGGAGAGAGGCAGAGAGAGACTATGAGAGGGACATCACCAGGAAGGCTAAAGAAAATCCCAAGCTTTTCCACAGCTTTATCAGAGGAAAACTGAAGGTAAAAGAACAGGTTTTAAGGCTAAAGAGAGCAGATGGAAGCATCACTGAGACGGATGAAGAGATCTGCAAAGAATTGAACAAGGAGTTTCAGTCAGTATTTACAGTAGAAAATACCCCACCTCCTCAGACTGCAGTGATAGAAGCTCAAGGGCCGGTATTAGAGAACATCAACCTTACAGCCACAGAGGTATGCAAAGCGCTGATGGATTTACATGTTCATAAAACTACAGGTCCTGATGACATATCCCCTCATGTGCTTAAAAAATGCGCAAACACAATATCAGTGGCACTAAGTATCATATTTAAGGAGTCACTGGAGTCGGGGGAGATTCCAAGAAGCTGGAAACAAGCAAATGTGATACCTATCTTCAAAAAGGGAAGGAGGGATACGGCTCTGAACAATAGACCAGTTTCCTTGACCAGCATAGTTTGCAAAGTTATGGAGAAACTACTAAGGAAACATATCTCTCTTCACTTGGAATCCTTCAACTTTTTGTCAGTGAGGCAACATGGCTTCAGAGAAGGTAGATCAACAGTAACAAACTTATTAGAATTTTATGATGAGGTAAGCCAAATCTTACAGGAAAGAGAGGGCTGGGCAGATTGCATATTCCTAGACTTCCAGAAAGCGTTTGACACTGTTCCACATGGGAGACTTATTAGGAAGCTGCAAGCAATGTCTAGAATAGGTGGAAATGTTTTGGAATGGATAAAAACTTACTTAGAAGGAAGGGAACAGAGGGTTAGAGTAAGACACTCAGTGTCTGAATGGAGAAGAGTTAGTAGTGGAGTTCCACAGGGTTCAGTTTTAGGGCCACTTTTGTTCCTTGTATATGTAAATGACCTACCAGAGTCTGTAAATTCATTCATGAATATGTTTGCAGATGATGCAAAGATTGTGAAGAAAGTAAAAAACGAGAACAATGGTAGAGAACTTCGGGAGGATCTAAATAATCTGCATGAGTGGTCAGAAAAGTGGCTAATGAAATTCAGTACTTCAAAATGTAAGGTAATGAGAATGGGTACAAGTGCAAGAAGGCCCAAGCTTGACTACTCGGTGGCTGGAGTACAACTTCAAGAGACAGAAAATGAGAGAGATCTAGGAGTAAACATACTGGCAGATTTGTCTCCAGAAATACATATAAATGGCATAGTAAGGGCAGCATAAGCATTCTTATCAAATGTAAGGGTAGCCTTCAGGCACATGGACAAGGAAATGTTCAGAAATATTTATGTAACCTATGTGAGGCCAAAACTCGAATATGCAGCCCCCTTTTGGAATCCGCACTTGAAAAAGCACATAGCTAAGCTTGAAAAAGTTCAAAGACATGCCACGAAACTGGTGCCAGAAATACGCAATCTCAGTTATGATGAGAGGCTGAGGGAATTAGACTTACCATCACTCGAAGCTAGAAGAGTGAGGGGGGATATGGTGACAGTCTTTACATTCCTTCATGGTTATGATAGAGTGGATAGGGATCGATATTTTGATATGGCTGGCTCTAGAACTAGAGGTCATAGTTTGAAGCTTCGTAAGAAAACTTCGCAGGATGTAAGGAAATACTTTTTCAGTGTAAGAGTAATTGATAATTGGAATTGGCTAAGCGAGGAGGTAGTTAATGCTATCTCAATCCATAGTTTTAAGGACAGGTATGATAAGTATCACTAAGTCTAAAATGGAACCGATCAGGAGACGGGAAGATACGAGCTTTGGGCTCTTTCCCGTAAACACAATTAGGTAATCATAATTAGGTAATCACACACACACATTCACTAAGCGAGGAGGTAGCTAATGCTATCTCAATCCATAGTTTTAAGGACAGGTATGATAAGTATCACTAAGTATAAAATGGAACCGATCAGGAGACGGGAAGATACGAGCTTTGGGCTCTCTCCCGTAAATACAATTAGGTAAGTACAATTAGGTAAGTACTCACACACGCTCACGCACACACACACACACACACACACACACACACATACGTCTAGTATGGCCGTGTTTCCTTTTAATAGAATATTTAAATAATTGTGTACTAGTGATTGCAAAAATAAAAACTTATTATTTCACTTCTAAGCAGTAAAGCATCATATTTTCGTTAAGCGTCATGATCTCTTAATGAAATCCACTTAAGAGATTTTTTTTCTATGAACGTAAAATTGCCGCTATTTAAAACTATTATATTCTTACTTAATAACAATTACAGGGAGTTCTCATTTTGTGCAGTCCTCGAGTTACGATTCTTCGTTATTACTTCACGGCCCCATAAAGTATTAAAATTATTAATAAATCAAATTTTCAACCTACTTGGTCAAACTTCGAGCACTGAACAGTTTGTGAGCATGGCGAACAAGTGCACAGCTTGCAGCACTGTTGTATGCAGATATATAAAGTTAATGGCTTTATTTATATATTTATTTATGTATTTGCTTATTTGAAGGAATTAGTTTTAATGAATTTACAAAATTACTAAATACATAAGCATAAATACGATCTTCATGTGAACAGTTTCTTGAACGGAGCGGATGAATAAGTTGTCATGATGCATTGGTGTATACGTATATATCAAGATAAGGGCTTAATATATATTTGTTTCAGTATTTGGTTTTTCAAAGGAATTAGATTTAATTCATTTACAAAATTACCAAATACATGGCTGTAAATACGATCTTCATGTGAAACAGTTTGTTGAGCATGGCAAAAGAATACCTTCTCATTCCACCATTCACTACTCTTCCTTTTCCTTCCACCTGTTAGTGTCTCCTTCCACACACTGCCTCTGCACACTTCATAACTTCTTCCTTGAAATGATTTTATTCTTCTTCCCTCCCTCCTCCACTTTCTATTTCACTACATTCCACACATTCCTCAGACAAGCCTGATACTTACAGTCTTTATCTTTCTTATTCAGTTCACTTACTTTTAGCACCTCTCCTCCCTCACTCTTCTCCTCTTTCTCCACTTTTCTCCGACTCTTACTCCACTTTCCACTAAATAATGATCAGATATTCCACCACAAGCTCCTGTCAGTATATACACATAACATACTCTTCATATTACCCTCCTTTCCCCAACATCATAATCCATTACTGCTCTGTCAACTACTCTACCATTATCTATCCTGACCCATGTACTTGTGCATATCCTTTTTAAATACAGCAATGGTAATGAATGTCTCTCTCTCTCAATGCACATTTCTATCATTTTCTCTCCATTTTCATTCATACCTGGTACTCCATACTCCCCAGTTACACCATCCACTGGCGCATTCCCTACTCTAGCATTCAAATCTCCCATCAACACAACATTCACATTCATTACCAAAAGTTCCACACACTCGTTCAAATTCATCTAAAAGTCTTTTCATTCTTCCTCACTTCTTTCACTGCCAGGGCCATAGGTGCTCGCAATTGCCCAAACCTCGCATTCCAGTCTCATTTTAGCCACTACTATTCAAGATGATACTTCCTTCCATTCCACCACACACTAACTTATCTCTTCACTTACCGATAGAGCCACTCCCCATCTTCCTCACCCTCTCTCAACTGCAGACACCCACCTTTCCATACTCCCACATGTCACCTCACCATTTCATTTCAGTTTCGTTTCACTCAGTGCAAGCACATCCATCGTTCTTTTCACAAATGTACACCTTATCTCCTCCCTTTTACTTTCATTTACACTACAACTCCGCACATTCAGAGACCCAATTACCTCAGCCATTCCCCTTAGCTCACTACCAGAATACCACTGCAATTCTTGGCCTAAAGTAAAAACAAATTACAGAGGAGGGGAATTCCCAGTTCCCACACTCCATTCCATTTAGTTGACTTTCACGACACGCAGGGGAACCTGTGCCATGGCACAACCCAAAACCCAGGAGAACTGGCTATATGGTCAACCACTCCTGGTAATGTAGATAGACATAAGAAGCAACTAATTCAGAACGAAATCTATCTACAAGGATTTTCCCAATGTTCCTTGCCAACCAAGGACGTGATGAATGGGAGTGGATGATGAGCGCCCCCACTACCTTTCTGGTCATTTTATATCTGTGGTTGTTCATTATACAGAATATTACTCATTCCCAATTGCCAATGGTGTACCACAGAGTTCTGTTCTTACACCTACTATCTTCTTTTTCTTCATCACCATTACATATGTTCTTCCTTCATAAGCATTAATAATTTCAGATTATTGCAATTTTTTTAAGTATTACACACTTGTTTTATTTACACAAGTCAGCTGTTTATGTTCACAGTAACTAAAGGGTATAGTAAATTATTGTTACTTCAGGGTTTTCATTGACACTGAACTAACAGTATATTATGGACTTATGCACTGGGAGAAGTTCTAAATTAAGTGATATTGCAACCATTATCTACTTAGCAAAGAAATTGCTGCTTTACTATAAGTTAAATTCTCTTGAAGTGTTTTGAGCTTCTCTTTTTATGATTATTTTTAGGATTCATTATAGGACATTTTCCGTTCATGTAGCACTATATGATAAATATATTTTTATTATTATATGACTGCATGAATAATGTCAGTAACTTACAATTGCTTTCTTATGTGTAATGTAAGATTGCTTTGTAATATAATATATGGTGAGATTTTCTTGCCTCTGCTGTATAGTATCTGTAGAACAACATAATATTAGTAAAAAATCAAAGAGTTTATTTATTTGGCGTTAATATTTGCAACACATAACACCTTTATATATTTACAGGCAATAAGCATGTTGTGGTGCAATATTGGCTGGCTGGCATGTGTATGGAGTTGGGGTGTGCAATTGATAGGTCTGGTTTTAATCACTTATGAACGCTATACTGCAGTAACAGCACCCATATCAGGAATGCTCTCCACCGGTACCAGTCTTTTACTGACGGGTTAGTATTCTTACATGTAAACAAAGATACTCTCCACTGCTGAAGGGAATAAATAGCATGGACTATTACTTACTACCTTGTTGGTCTTAATCCATAACTGTCGACATGATGCAAGTCAGACTTCGTCAGATATCTATGGAATTCATATAACGCAGATTAATAATGGAGATTAGCCAGTTATATTAAATCTGGAACTGCATATGGAAACAGTTTGATGGATGGATGGATTCGGTTTTACGTCACGAACTCCCTTTTCTACTAAGGGCTAGGACGGTTGCCTTTTTACGAAGGACTTGTTTTGGCAGATGTAATCGTTACCCTGAGTGTATGCCCTTACTAACCTCAGTCTGTGACGGGGGAAACAGTTTGATATAAAGCAGTAAATATGCAAACCCGAAATATTATTCAATTCTGTCATTGGCTACAAAGTACTTGTCGCGCCTCTCATAAATTTAGATACATTAGTCTAATCAGTAATCCGTTTGCTGTAACAGGGAACTTAATGTGTTTATTACTGATAAGGTTATGTAAGTGATAATACCTAATCGATTATCAACAAATGATTATGAACATTAAAGATAATGTTTTGCAGAAAGAACTTTAGCATTGTTTTCTTCTATGCGTACATAGTTTCCTTGCAGAATATAGCATCATATTCGCGAATCTTTTAGAGCACAGGCTCTCAAACAGGGATTCGCGAACCCCCAGGGGGTTTGTAGGAAATTTTCCAGGGTTACTTTGGCTCACGAAAAAGATTTTTTAAACAGAAAATTTTTCAGATTCATTCTAAATTGCTTGTGATGTCGATGCTACTACTTAATAAAGTCATTATAATTTAAATCATTTTCAGATATTCCTTGTAGTGCCATTGTATATTGAATTAGTCTTACAATTCCATATTCAGTGTCAGATTAATGGGGATACGGGTAGATGATTTTATAGTTCGGGGAATACTTAATGGGAAATAGTTTGAGAACCCCTGATTAAGAGCATGTAAATTTTACGTTTACTACATGCCAATTAGTGAAAGGGGAACACGTTAGCCTAGCGCTTAGCATAATCGTGAGTTGAGAGACATGAGATTGAACCCACCATGAGACGATAGGAAGGGCATCCAGCTTAATTCCCTAGCCACACTTTATCTATTTCCACCTCCATAAATAGGACTAATAAACACGTACCTATGATTACCATTTACTTGCCTATCAGTGACAGTTGAATACGGAAGCTTTACTCTTCTTACATCAGGCTAATGAGTTGTACTTAATTGGTCAATGAAAAATACTATTTTTTCATTTGAAAGAATAACTTGAAAAGTAGATGAAGAACCTATGAAGCAACTTCAGTACATTTCCTTGATATGTTAACTTTTAAATTTGCATAGAATTAATAGCATTTCAAATTAATGTTGCTCCCTGATCATTCACAGGTATATCTTGGATTATTGGAGGAGCTATGGCAGTGTTAGTTACAGGGGGTCTTCCGCACTCACCACTACGACTTGTTTGTGTTTGCATAGCAAGCCATAAATATAATTATCTTGCAGCTTTGAATTACATTGTACTTCCCGCTGGTACAATTGCATATGTTGTTGCAGGTTTGTTTTCAGTGTTTTGTGTAGATACGAAGCTTTTGAAATCTGATCTCTTTTATAGTGGGGTGTGTAATTTAGTAAAAATATTGTGTAGATTGTTTATCTCATGGAAATCAGCATCTAGGACCTAACTGGGTGCCTTAAAATTTCTACAAGGATGCTAATACCAGCAGCCTCTACTGACAATGACCTCAGCATTCATAAACCTTGGGTAAAGACCATATAGCTAAAGCACCACAGAAGAGATGTCTTGTGAGTTGGATGTGATCTACAATCTTGACTGGCAAATCTAGTCATGACTTTGTAAAAGATTTTTCATTGAGCAGAATATTTTTTTTTTAATATTTGGGTCTTTGGCATATGATATTATGCTGGACGTCATGCTTAGTGAGGTTGCTGTCAACAATTATATAGAATCTACTCAAGAATTATATCACATGATAATATTAGATAACTGTCGCACAATACCCAGGCATGGTATTCATGCATCTGGTATTTCTCTTTTAAAGGTTTCATTTGGCTGATGATTATAGCAACAGCCAAACGGCAACTTCGTGTAACCGCCTCAAATGATATATTGGAAAACAGTCATATTCTGGGAAACTGCGCCCGTCCACGCTGCCCATGCCATAGTGAAATTGAACTGGTTACCATTGCACGTAGTTCCTCTGCGTTTTGCCCTAGTTGTGTAACAGCAGGCTGGTGGTCATCATCACCCCGGCCACAAGATCGTACTCAGGTATGCCTAGGTCACATACTTACATGGGTGTTGACACTGCTTACTTCCCTGATTTGTGTTTATTGGAAAGTGCTTTATCGTTCTCACCCTCCTTCTGCTTGTTATTCTCATTCATTGATATATCACCATATCCAATTATTATAGGTGTGGATGAGTTGAATATTTAGTGTCATTTCTTACTGTGTTCAACTAATCACGCTACTTTGTCTTGGAAAATATATATATTTTTTTTATAAAGTTTGAAGCTGTCACTTCAAAATTTAGTCTTTTATATCAAAGTGCAAAGATTTCGTGCGTGTCATAAAGTTTGCAGCATTTTTTTTTAGCTGTTTTAATGGATATTTTCAATTGTAAATAGGTTTGGGCCTCACATCAGCCATATTAACCGTTTTAACGTTTCTTTGTCCACATGTCTATACATATTTCTTGTGACAAATCGACCTAGCAGTTGACTTTTAGATTGCTTTCACTCAGATTAATTTGATTTCCTCTCATCAAAGGTCAAGCACATGATTTTCTTTGATGAGTTGCTAATTTCCTTTTTTCTTCCATCTTCTGTATATATATATATATATATATATATATATATATATATATATATATATATATATATATATATATATATATATATATATATATACACACACACACACACACACATCAGACAGGCACTTGATAAGGAGAAGACAGTGGTAATCTCAGGCATAAGCGAGTCCCAGGAGCCAACATGGCAGGGGAGACTTGAAGAAAATAAAGCTAGGGTTGTAGACCTGATAAGAAAGCTTGGAGTAGTATGTGGTCCTGAGGATATTGTAAACATACACCAACTAGGTAAATATTCGAGGGAAGGAAAGCCGAGACCAACAAAAGTAACCTTTGAGAGAGGGGAAACATGTAGGGAAATATTGTTGAGAAAAAAAAGTCTAAAAGACCTTCAAGAATTCAAAGAAGTGTTCATTAGACGATACAGAACACAGGAAGAGATGGGAAAGATCAAAAACTTGTTGCAAGAGGCAAGAAGGTTAAATGATGAAAGCAATGAAGAAGAGAAGAAAAATTTTCATTACAGAGTTCTTCCAGACAAAGGGGAGATAAAGAAGATAATGACAGAAGATCAGGGGATGGGGCCTCATTAAGATTGTTATACACAAATGCTGATGGATTAGCTGGTAAGGCAGTAGAATTAAAAGATAGGATTCACAACAGTAAGGCAGATATAGTAGCAATTACAGAGACTAAGTTGAGTGAGGACATAAACAGTGTCACAGTTTTTCCTAAGGGTTTCAGAATACTAAGGGTTGAAAGATCTGAGAGGACTGGTGGAGGGATAGCACTGCTCATAAGTGAAAGGATTCAAGTCGAAGAAATAAACCTGGCTATAGAGAGTGAGTTCAAGGAATTTCTTGTTGCTCGCATAAATACTGGGTCAGAGAGCATTATAATAACTGTTGTATACAACCCACCAAGGAACCAAAATAGGCTTGAAGTTTATGAGGAAAGTCATATAGGTACTCTTGAAGTCATAAACTCAGTTGTTAACATGGCACGGGGGAAAAAAAGTAGGATTTTGATTATGGGGGACTTTAATCATAAAGAGATAGATTGGATAAATCTTGACCCACACAGTGGTGAGGACTCATTCGGGGCAAGATTCCTAGATTGCGTACAAGGGAATTTCCTACACCAACATGTAATGGAACCAACAAGGGCCAGGGGTGGGGATGAGCCATCACTACTTGATCTAGTGTTCACAGATAATGTGTTGGGCATTGAAAAAATTGAGTATGAACCACCAATTGGAAAGAGTGACCACTGTGTGTTGTTGATGGAGTATATCATTGAAGATATTCTTCCTGAGAGTAGAGGCACTGAGGACATGAGGAGGAACTATCCGAAAGGAGATTACATCAAAATGAATGAGCTTTTTGCAGTTATTGACTGGAGAACCTTATTTTACAACAAATCTGAACAAGAAATGTATGACATCTTTTGTGAGAAATATGGGAAGATAGTAGATTGCTGCATACCTGTCACCAAAGTAGATGTAATTCATGCCAGAGAGAAATGGTTCGATAATGGGTGTAAAAGAGCTAAGGAGTGGAGAGACAAATGCTGGAAAAGGTATAGGAGGAGAAAAAACATAAATGCCTGGCAAACCTACAAAAGAGCAAGAAATGACTACCTAAGTAAAAGGAGAGAGGCAGAGAGAGACTATGAGAGGGACATCACCAGGAAGGCTAAGGAAAATCCCAAGCTTTTCCACAGCTTTATCAGAGGAAAACTGAAGGTAAAAGAACAGGTTTTAAGGCTAAAGAGAGCGGATGGAAGCATCACTGAGACGGATGAAGAGATCTGCAAAGAATTGAACAAGGAGTTTCAGTCAGTATTTACAGTAGAAAATACCCCACCCCCTCAGATTGCAGTGATAGAAGCTCAAGGGCCGGTATTAGAGAACATCAACCTTACAGCCACAGAGGTATGCAAAGCGCTGATGGATTTAGATGTTCATAAAGCTACAGGTCCCGATGACATATCCCCTCATGTGCTTAAAAAATGCGCAAACACAATATCAGTGGCACTAAGTATCATATTTAAGGAGTCACTGGAGTCGGGGGAGATTCCAA
>JAXCGZ010021409.1:0-49497 GCA_037179515.1 Halocaridina rubra
TGTAAACCTTGGATACCATGTTGTTAGTTAGCTAGACACACAATTGGATTCATAAACGCATCTGACGCGGTTCTGTGTATGGCTGGGATCCCGTACGTGTGTGTCTAGCTAACTAACAATATGGTATCCTAGGTTTACACTGTTTAAGTAATCGGGCCTTAGGCTATACGTAGGTTATTTTGATGTCAAAAGTATATTACTTTAGCACAGCAATTTAGGACAATATAAGGAAAATAAATGTAATTATATTTCATTTCCTTTAAGAGGTCTTAAGTAATCAAGATAAGTAACAATAATAATAAAATAATAATAATAATAATAATAATAATAATAATAATAATAATAATAATAATAATAGATATTACCGTATATTTAAAGTTAGGGGCATTCTTTTGGGCAATGAATATTTCATTACCGTCATTACATTTCTTCAAATACTCATTAAAACTTATCCCATTCCAAATAAACTAAAAAAAATTGTGGCAAAATTTTCATATATATTTGTAAGATATTTACCAGTAAAGGATGTCTCATTAAGATTAATAATTATGTTAACAATACTACAGGAGAGAGAGAGAGAGAGAGAGAGAGAGAGAGAGAGAGAGAGAGAGAGAGAGAGAGAGAGAGAGAGAGAGAGGAGAGAGAGAGAGAGAGAGAGAGAGAGAGGAGAGAGGAGAGAGAGAGAGAGCTAAACCCCGTCACGATAGTTAATATCCACAAGAATGAGATAAATGGATAGATAGACAAAAACAGAGAGAATTCAGATACATATAATCAAAATTAAGTACGTAATTTTCAGCTCACACACAAAGAACCAAACATAAGTTACACTAGGTCAAAGGTCATACCAATTATGCAAACATTTAATAAATTAATAAACTTAATAACTTAAATTATTGTTTGGTTTGGTTTCGGTTTTACGTCACGAACTCCATTTTCTACTAAGGTCATACCAATTATGCAAACATTTAATAAATTAATAAACTTAATAACAAATTATTGTTTGGTTTGGTTTCAGTTTTACGTCACGAACTCCCTTTTTTACTAAGGGCTAGGACGGTTGCCTTCTTACGAAGGACTTGTTTTGTGGACAGATGTAATCGTTACCCTGCGTGGTATGCCCTTACTAACCTCAGTCCGTGACGGGGCGCGAACCCTCGACCTGCCGCCTCAGAGTCGCGGAGGCTACCATTTTGCCACGGAGACTACAAAAACTTAAATTATTGTCTTATTCTTATATTAGACCGGATGTCAATTAATTCATCAACAGATAATTATTAGAATAGAACGATTGAAACATGTTTAAAGTTATGTCGAATGAAAAATACGGTGTCAAAATCAGCTTATTTTCACATATTGTCTATATCCACTTAAGCAACCGTCCTAGCCCTTGGTAGAAAAGGGATTCCGTGATGTAAAAACGGAACATGAGTGTGCTTAGACTGCACGGTAGCAGTGGTCAGAGCATCCAACTCGTGATTTGACAGACCCGCGATCGAGACCACCCTGGAACGCTAGGAAGGATATCCAGTATTAATTCCTCCAGCCATAGTGTGTCCACCCCCATAAAGGGGATTAACAGTGACATAAAACGGTGTGTGTGTGTGTGTATGTGTGTGTATACGTGCGTTCGTGTGTGTGTGTGTGTGTGTGTGTGGTGTGTGTGTGTGTGTGTGTGTGTGTGTGTGTGTGTGTGTGTGTGTGACATCAATACTCACCAGCACCAGAAAACTCAACAGCAGGAATACCACATTAAATTATAACTTAATGTCATGAACGACTTAAAATTCGCTCGTATGATAATTTCCAATTCACAATGGGAAGTAAATGCAAATTAATTTAATACGGCTTTCACACCGAAGTGACACGTCGCACGTGGCATGCCACTTGAAAACGAACATCTGGAAATATATGAATCCTTTCATACAGAAGTGGCGTGACAAGTACCATGTGCCACGCCACTTATGTGAAAGGTTTCATATATTTCCGGATGTTCGTTTTTAAATGGTGTGCCACGTGGCATGCCACGTGCGACGTGTCACTTTGGTGTGAAAGACGCCTAAGAGAAAGCCCCATGAACACCACCAGCAGAGGGAAAACTTCATTATTCATTTAACAAATTTACATACTAAATTTAACTTAGAGAGTTACAAAGCGCTGAAGCTGAACAAGACTGGACTCGAAACGTGACAACGATACTAATATTGACACACCAGATATATATATTTTGCCCCTAGCCGGGGATTCGAACCTAGGACACATCATCAGTGTGCCAAGGCACTACTAAAGGTTTTTTCTATTGTGACATCAAGACAGGGCCCCCATAAAAAAAATAAATCTGCCCTCATCGGGTCTGGGCTCGAAGAAAAAAAAGCAAAGAAAAAGAGATAGGAGGTGTTGTGACTTGTCAGATATTGCTAAGTCCTTCAAGTTAAAAGTTCAATCAGCTGATCTTAATGGCATGAAATCCAGCATCTGAAAGTCTTTCAAATAAAAATTAATCATTTGTCTTTTATATTTTTGCTACAAGGCTAGTAGTCACCGTGGCTCAAGCGGTAGCGCCCGCGACTCTGAGGCGTCAGGTCGAGAGTTCGCGCCCCGTCATGGTCTGAGGTTAGCAAGGGGCATGCACTCAGGGTAAGGATTACATCTGCCAAAGCAAGTCCTTCGCAACCGTCCTAGCCCTTGGTAGAAAAGGGAGTCCGTGACGTAAAACCGGAACATTTTTGCTACAAAGCTACGCTGTCTTATGAAGCACGTTTCAGCAGTGGATTAAAATATTCCGTTTATGTATTAAAGACCTGACATTCGAACCCACTTCTAGTTCCTATGTAACAACTTGAAAGGTTCTTCGGGGAATATGTGGGACTGTAGTCAAAGCTACACTCTAGATACGTGACTTCTTGGAGTGGGAAAAGAGGTGGTCCGTCAAGGCTCCTACTCTCTTATATGTGTAGAGGAATCACGTGGATTCGAATTTAGTCCATTAATTGCAAGCAATTGTCCCCGTGCAAGCATAATTGTATATAAGAGCACTGATAAAAGGAAAAGTGAATGATATTTTGTGAAAGCCACGATATTAAATTACTGACGGGCTTAGTCATAGATCAAAGAGAGAGAGAGAGAGAGAGAGAGAGAGAGAGAGAGAGAGAGAGAGAGAGAGAGAGAGAGAGAGAGAGAGAGAGAGAGAGAGAGAGAGAGAGAGGAGAGAGAGAGAGAGAGAGAGAGAGAGAGAGCGTCCTACCGCTATTAGGTTGAGGATTATCTCAGCGAGGCCATCCATCACAATCGCTATTCCTTTAGCGAAACAAAAGTTGAAAATGAAACTGAGGCTTTGTAACAATGAATGCATGAGAGAGAGAGAGAGGAGAGAGAGAGAGAGAGAGAGAGAGAGAGAGAGAGGAGAGAGAGAGAGAGAGAGAGAGAGAGAGAGAGAGAGAGAGAGAGAGAGAGAGAGAGAGAGAGAGAGAGAGAGAGAGAGAGAGAGAGAATATTAACCCCACAACCTTGACCCATTCCTACTTCTTGCAAAAAGCTGTGCTAAGCTCATCAAACTCAGGGAAAGACAACTTCCTGCCACTGGCACCAAACACCTTCAAAAGGATGACAAAATGCAAGGTTACCTGGGCAACACTGAGCAAGCGTGTGAATCTTGTCGCCAAGGTCTTCAGCATGGGCCAATGAAGAGAAAGAGAGAGAGAGAGAAAAAGAAAGAGAAGGTGAGGGATTGTGACATCGAGTAAAAAAGAAAGAATACATAAATCAGTTAAAAAATAAATAATAAATTAATATAAGTATCTTGATATATTGTTCACAGTAAATGAAAAAAAAAGACAAATGGAGGTTTGTGGTTTCAAAGAGGGAGATGCCATGTAAAACAAGGTAATTAGGTGGAGGGTTTGTGTATGTCTTAAGGGAAGGGGAGAGGTATTTTGTTACTTAGTCACGGACTGAGGTTAGTAAGGGTATACACTCAGGGTAACGATTACATATGCCAAAACAAGTCCTTTGCAGGAAGGCAACCGTCCTAGCCCTTAGTAGAAAAGGGAGTTCGTGACATAAAACCGAACCAACCAGTCTATATGATCTATCGACATCTCAGGGCCTAATCCTGCCATAGCTCTAGGTCCTGTATACTTCGACTAGCAAACAAACAAACATTATTACCATTTTTGTACAATGGTTATTTTTCTAAGATTAAAAGTAACTTATAAGTAGAAATGTAATTAAACTATTCTTTCACCCTGTCCTTTTACTATAATGTACCATTCCCTTACATATGCCTTGTCCTTAACCTTCTACTTTTTTCATCTTGATGTTTTCTTCGTGCCCGAGGCTGATGAGGGCAATTTTCTTGCCCGTCCCGGTGTCACACTCATTAAAATAAAAACTAGAATGAAAAAAGACAGGCTTTCCCTCGAAAGGATTAAAGAAGTTTTTCAGAATGATAAGAAAAACGTGGAATAATAATAATAATAATAATAAATAATAATAATAATAATAATAATAATAATAATAATAATAATAAACCTTTATTTCCATTACAATACAATGGGGATTCGTCAGCCGGGGCAAGAACCAACCCCCCACTGTGGTGCCCAACCACAGCAGTACCTGCCAGTAAACAGCTTAAACTCTCGGTCTTGGACGGGAACTGCTCTTTCGACCTCGTGAATGCGAAGCCAGCGCGTTACCACTGTACTAGCCAGCAGTGCAACTTCGAGAAAGAAGGGAACAAGATTCAAGAGATATATAAAGTCTATATTTAACTATATAAGACACATAAAAGAGTAGTCGCCGTGGCTCAATCGGTAGCGTCTCCGACTCTGAGGCGTCAGGTCGAGGGTTCGCGCCCCGTCACGGTCTGAGGTTAGCAAGGGCATGCACTCAGCGTAAGGATTACATCTGCCAAAACAAGTCCTTCGCAAGAAGGCAACCGACCTAGCCCTTGGTAGAAATAGGAGTCAGTGACGTAAAACCGGAACATAAGATACATAAAAGAAACAGGGTCACTATCTGGCCAATTTTGTCCATGGTCAAAAGAAAGCGTGGATGGAGGTCTGTGGTCTCGAAAAAGTAGATTGGCTTATAAGACCCAAGGTAAAGGGGGGTTTACACGGTCAAACGATTCGTCGAACGCGGTTCGACAGACAAGTGTTTGAAGTGATGTTCGAACGTTTCGAACATCACTTCAAACACTTGTCTGTCGAACCGCGTTCGACGAACCATTTGACCGTGTGAACGAGGTATTTGGTTGTCGAACACATTTGTCGTGTTCGACAACCAAATACCCCGTTCACACGTTCGAACATCACTTCAAATACTTGTCTATCGAACCGCGTTCGACGAACCGTTTGACCGTGTAAACCCCCCTTAAGAGAGAGTGGTGTAGTGTGCCTTCAGTGAGAGATTTCAGTCTATTTTAACCAGGATAGACGAAAAACAGGGAGAAAGCCTGTAGCCTTGAATCAAAGGGTAAGTGACTGGCTGCAACTTCAAAAACGGAGAGAAAATGCACATGAGAGAGTACAGTCTAGGCTTAACCATGCATACCCCTTCACATCTGACAAGTCACAATACACTCCCCATCTCTATTTCTCTCTTATGTTTTCTTTGTTCCCAGGCCCGATGAGGACAGATTTTTTTATATTTTTTTTTTTTGGCCCGCCCTGGTGTCACAATCATTAAATAAATAAAAAAAAAATACAGAATTAACACAATACTTGTGATGACTGAAGAAGAGGTCCTATATTAATATAATTTTCTGGTGAGTCTTAAAAAAAAAAAAAAAACTTAATTTAAGTTACAAAGTAATCCTAAGATACATAAAAGAGAGAGAGAGAGAGAGAGAGAGAGAGAGAGAGAGAGAGAGAGAGAGAGAGAGAGAGAGAGAGAGAGAGATTACTGCTGATGTGGATGGACAGCTTCAGCAATATTACAAATACATTCAGAGCTTGCTTGATATCTTTAAGGGCGGTTTACACGGTCAAATGGTTCGTCGAACGCGGTTCGACAGACAAGTGTTTGAAGTGATGTTCGAACGTTTGAACGGGGTAATTGGTTGTCGAACACGTTTGTCGAACGTGTTCGATAACCAAATACACCGTTCACACGTTCGAACATCATTTCAAACACTTGTCTGTCGAACCGCGTTCGACGAACCGTTTGACCGTGTAAACCCCCCTTGAAGATGCCTATCGTCTTGAGAAACGTCCACATATTCCGCATCTAAACTAATAATAATAATAATAATAATAATAATAATAATAATAATAATAATAATAATAATAATAAACCTTTATTTCCATTACAATACAATGGGTATTCGTCAGCCGGGGCAAGCCCCAACCCCCCACTGTGGTGCCCAACCACAGCAGTACCTGCCAGGAAACAGCTTAAACTCTCGGTCTTGGACGGGAACCCATCTTTCGACCTCGTGAATGCGAAGCCAGCTTAGCAAACTATTGCAATGAACCCACCGAGGGGCGTTAGGAAAGGCATCCAGCCATAATTCCCAAATTCTAACCTGTCTTTGCTCTCCCACAATAGAATGGGGATTAATTAACGCACATCAGACGGCAAATTTATGAGCAAATTTTGCTGACTGGAGAATCTTATATTTGGATTTCTATACTTAGACTTAGTAGTGCAGCATTCTACGTCTTTTTATTTTATTCAAATAACTGTACATGGGGACATGTGCACATGGGCACTCCCAGTGATATTACAGTTGTTAAACATTACAATCTATATTTGGTCATGTATATATCAAATATTAATAGAATTTGCAATACATTTTAAATAGCTTCTTTTTAGTTATATTCTCTCCATAACTGATAAACCTACAACCATATCACTGTCACTGACTGGTGAGTTTTTATTAATTTTCTGTTTCCTAGCATGTGCACATTTAATAGGACTGGCGAGTACATCGTTACTGGCATGAACTGCACCATGAGTTCAGGAGTTTAATTAGGGATCCTCAGTTTTTGTCCTGAAGTTTAGCTGTAACGATTGTGAGGTATTAAAACTGTGCACAGGAGCACAGTTGGTAAACAGGATAAAATAACATAGAGGAAGTTATAAAATTTACTGCATGGCTGAAGTCTCAAGCGCTTCTTGGAACACCTATTACAGAACTACCATTTAAGTCTTTATTTAGAATTACTTCAACTGGCGCCAAGACCGGTTCGCGGCCCGCCACGGTCTGAAGTTAGCAAGGACAGCACCGTCCTAGCCCTTGGTAGAAATAGGAGCCCGTGACGTAAAAACGATCACATCACTTCAACTGGCGCCAAGAGGATTGTTTGCAAAGTGTAACACTACGCGATACACTGTTTATCACTTTGGATGTTTTCAATAAAAATCTTTAGTGTACGACCATCGCTTCTCGAAACCCTGTGAAGTGTATAACCTCCACGATGTTAAAAAAAAAAAAGTGGAAAAACTATCCATTAAGTCTAGATTTGCTCTAGGAAAGCGAGTTGGAAGGAAGAGGGGTGATGGTATGTCTATGTTAGAGTCCATTAAAAGCAACCATGATACTGGGAAGAGACATCTAGTATTGGCACATCTTGCCTGAATGGAAACATTATCAAAATATTCATACTTGAAGACTTGCTCCGTGTTCCCCTGCGTGTCGTAAATATCGACTAAATGGGGCTGAGCGAGGGGAATGAGAATCCCCCTCTTCTGTAATTTCTTCCCACATAGTCAAAGTCTTGTGCTTTGACTCAGCCACCCCCTTATAAGGGGAAATATGGCTCTTGTATATAGATAAACCCCCTTATAAGGGGGATGCCTGAGCGCAAGCAAAAATTCTCTTTATGGGAGGATATATAACGGAGGGGATTCCCAATCTCCTCGCTTCCCCCCCCCATTTAGTCTACTTTTACAACACGCAGGGAAACACGGAGGAAGTGTTTTTGCACCCCCTCCCTCAACAGAGTACAAGGAGTCGAACTATACCATGAGGGCTGTAAAGGGGGGGTTTACACGGTCAAACGGTTCGTCGAACGCGGTTCGACAGACAAGTGTTTGAAGTGATGTTCGAACGTGTGAACGGGGTATTTGGTTGTCGAACACGTTTGTCGAACGTGTTCGACAACCAAATACCCCGTTCACACGTTCGAAAATCACTTCAAACACTTGTCTGTCGAACCGCATTCGACGAACCGTTTGACCGTGTAAACACCCCTTAAGATTCCATCTACCATAAAGTAATATTATATACTGTAAACACCAAGAGGTCGGGGTATCTCAGTGGTAGAGTGCGCGAGTCGAGAAGCGACTAACGCGGGTTCGATCCCAATAAGGGGCGTTAGGAGAGGTATCCAGCCTTGATCTCCCGGTTCCAACTTATCTGTGTCCACCCCCATTTGAACGGGGACTAATTGTGTTACATAATATGGTGTAGTTTATGGAAACAAAATAGGAGTCCCAAAATAGCTGTTCAAAATCATAAATGAAAGAGATCATAGTTACGTTAGGTTAGGTTAAGTCGAGCTCTTTGTCTCACTATCTTAAAAGGGTCAAGCTCTGCAGGCGCACATGGAGTAATTAGTTCAATTAAACTGCCTCTAACCTATAATTCGCTAATCGATCATCGAAACTGTAAAATATCAATGATACCGAATAACAATTAAGATATTTTTTCATAAAAAAAAACATTAAGGGCGGTTTAAACGGTCAAACGGTTCGTCGAACGCGGTTCGACAGACAAGTGTTTGAAGTGATGTTCGAACGTGTGAACGGGGTATTTGGTTGTCGAACACGTTCGACAAATGTGTTCGACAACCAAATACCCCGTTCACACGTTCGAACATCACTTCAAACACTTGTTTGTCGAACCGCGTTCGACGAACCGTCTGACCGTGTAAACCGCCCTTTAGAGGAAAAGCCATGATATGGAAATTGACATATTATGATTCCACTAAACACACACACACACACACACACACACACACAGAGGCAAGGATAAACAAGAATAAAACTAATTATAACCTTCTATTTACAATGACTGTGATACGTATATCTATAACAAGTAATTCTATCCTTGTTTGGACAGAGTGTTTTTATAATAAAATCCAACATCATGCTACGCTGATATAAATGTTAGGCCGCTTTCACACCAAAGTGGCACGTCGCACGTGGCATGCCACGTGGCACGCCAGCTGAAAACGAACATTCGGGAAATATATGAAACCTTTCACACAGAAGTGGCGCGGCACATGGGACGTGTCACGCCACTTGTGTGAAAGGTTTCATATAATTCCGGATGTTCGTTTTCAACTGTCGTGCCACGTGTCATGCCACGTGCGACGTGCCACTTTGGTGTGAAAGCGGCCTTTAATCTAAATATAAAATTCCTATAAATGCTGACATGAAACAAATAAAAAAATATTTTTTTATTTCATAGAATTTTATAAAATTTAAATTCTTACATCTGTTTATTATTCATATTTTGTCGCATGACTGAAGCCTTGCTGAAGTCAGAATCTGAAACTGTAACAAGTCGTGAAGAGAAACGTGAGAGGCTAGAGGTCAAGGATGAAATAGAATACTCTCCCAGTTGTTTATCTGGGTATGGTAGACAGATCCATAGGGCTTAGCGCCTGGCTGGATCCTTAGGGCTTAGCACCTGGCTGCACCCAGGTGCTTTAGCAGAGGGCTTAACCACCCGGCGCCAAATGCCTCAAGAATGTGGGAAAGACCCAGAATGAGGCCCAGCCTAAAATCACAAGTAACCCTATATGCCCTGGAGGGATACCCAATAGCCACGCTCTGACCTGGAACTGTTCCCTTCTATAGGCCAACTGAATTAGCCCCTCCCACAGGAGGAAGGGCTTCTCTTTGAACCTGAAGGCAATTGGCAGAAGTAGATCTAGCGACACGCCCTGCCTTTGGGGTATTTCAAGTATCCCCATGGCAGCCAGAAGTCAGTCAGAGAGCGACAGTTGGTCAGAATAGTACCAGGGGCACGAATAGATCACAGATTGTGATAGTCATAGGGTGGGGGCATTGAGGCGTGGAAGATGTGTTGTACTCTAGAATAAATTAAGATAAAGGAATCACTGCTTGTCCAGTCTTACCTTGTACCCGTCTGGTACTAATAATTATAACGGAGAAATTAACACTCCGACAATTTGATTTTTTTTCAGTGAATATAATTTTCATAAAAGATGAAAAGTTATTATATTATATCAGTAAAGCAGTCAGACAAGATAGCTTCCACAAATGTTAACTGTATATATGATAAACAGGCTTATGTCTGTTAAGTATTCATAAATGAAAGATACTATAAATATAATTGATTTCACTCGCGCGCGCACACACATACACACACAAAACTACAGCTTGTTATCATACATACATATACCTTGGCTGTTTCCCCCTTAAATGTGGGGGGTAGCCGACATCAAAAAAGGAAAACAGTTTGGGGAGAAGTTATTCTCCCCTCTTATAAAACCCTAAAACAACTATAATTTAATTTTAAGGGGGGTTTACACGGTCAAACGGTTCGTCGAACGCAGTTCTACAGACAAGTGTTTGAAGTGATGTTCGAACGTGTGAACGGGGTATTTGGTTGTCGAACACGTTTGACAAACGTGTTCGACAACCAAATACCCCGTTCACACGTTCGAACATCACTTCCAACACTTGTCTGTCGAACCGCGTTCGACGAACTGTTTGACCGTGTATACCCCCCTTTACACAGCTAAGCATATCAAAATGGACATAAAAGACATAAAACTTTATCCAGTCTAGGAACACAGGTCAAGATAAAGGTCACGGATTTAGGCCGACCCACAGTGTGGGTCAACAGCACATCTAATGAGGCGAGTGGGGAGGGGTTCATCCCGGTTTCTGATAGGATAAGGTGAGTAGGACATCCCGAGTCTCTGAATAAGGTCATTATGAGGGAAGAATATATGTCTTTCAAACTTGTTCAAATTATCATTAGCTTTTGGACACTGACCAGAAGGGGATGAGAAACAGACACTTGTGTGTCTGTGAACTGGACACAATGGTAAGGAGACACAAAATATTGTCTGTTAATGGACGGGAAAGGATTAAAAAATCTGTTGTGTCTGTGAAGTAGACAAAGGGAGAGGACAAAAAAAAATGGTGTCTGTGAAGTACACGGGGGGGGGGAGCAGTATGTCTGCGCAGATGAGGAAGGAGAAACACAAACAGTGTGTCTGTGAAGTGGACAAAAGGGAAAAAAGCAACAATAATAGAGTGTCTGTGAAGTGAAAAGCCTCGTCTAGTCTCACAGACACTGAAACGCAATTATCCAAAATACACATCTATTGTGGATGGCTAAAGCTGTTGATGCACACTGTGGGTCATGACCTTGTACCTTGACCTATGTTCCTAGAATAGATAATGTTTTATGTTCGATTCCACAGCGGGGAGTTTTAAAGGGCATCCAGCCTTATTCCCCAGGGCCCTACATATCTGCAGCCACCCCCCATTCGAATGCGAAAAACGGTGGCTATTTTTTTCGTTCAATCTGTTACGATCCAAAAAGATAGTTGGTGTTACTCCAACACAAAGGCCCGATTTCTTAAACAGTGTAAACCTAGGATACCATATTGTTAGTTAGCTAGACACACACAAATGGATTTTATAAACGCCTCTGACGCAGTTCTGTGTATGGCTAGGATCCCGTACGGGATCCTAGCCATACACAGAACCGCGTCAGAGGCGTTTATGAAATCCATTTGTGTCTAGCTAACTAACAATATGGTATCCTAGGTTTACACTGCTTAAGAAATCGGGCTTAGGATCCCGTTCGGGATCCTAGCCCTAGCCATACACAGAACCGCGTCAGATGCGTTTATGCAATCCATTTGTGTGTGTCTAGCTAACTAACAATATGCTATCCTAGGTTTACACTGCTTAAGAAATCGGGCCTAGGATCCCGTACGGGATCCTAGCCATACACAGAACCGCGTCAGATGCGTTTATGAAATCCATTTGTTCTGTGTCTAGCTAACTAAAAATATGGTATCCTAGGTTTACACTGCTTAAGAAATCGGGCATAGGATCCCGTACGGGATCCTAGCCATACACAGAACCGCGTCAGATGAGTTTATGAAATCCATTTGTTCTGTGTCTAGCTAACTAAAAATATGCTATCCTAGGTTTACACTGTTTAAGAAATCAGGCCAAAGCGAGGTCTTGACACAAAGCAGGCGCGAAAATTAAAACAAATATATAAAGAAAACATTGAAAGATAACATAAACAACTTTGTGTTTGTCTACCAGGTAAAGGACGTCATTATCGGCGTTAGTGAAAAGTGAAAGCCATACGCCACGGCGTTAGTGAAAAGTGAAAGCCATACGCCAAAATAAACACTTATGAGTAGAGGTCATAAATGTACACAAAGTAAACAAAAGCCATGAGTCAAGGTGTGTGTAATTACCTACTTGTGCTAACGGGAAAGTTTTGGGCTCATAACTCCCCCTCTGATAGGTGTGTAATTGCCTACTTGTGCTAACGGGAGAGTTTTGAGCTCGTAACTCCCCTTCTGATCGGTTTAATTATTTTCTAACTGACACTTTATCGTAACTGTCCTTAAGATCGTGAATACCTTTTAAACCGTTTCCTCGTTTAGCGTGCGCGTGTGCGTGCGTATGTGTAAGCAATAACAAATCTTGAAAACAAATAATTCAACATGCAACTCCACTCAACAAGATATAAATTATGAAGTTAAATATAGATATTAATATTGTATTATTTTTCAAAGTCGAATATACATTAATTTATACTGATTAACTTTTTATAATTAGAACACTCTAATTGCCTCGCACCTTAATAACACTAATCAATTAGTCACTCTCACATAAAAGAGAATTTTCTCAAACCAATTATTCTACATACAAAAGCTAAAATTAGTTCAGGTAGGTAGGTTTTTTTTTTTTCCATGGAAGCGAGAGATATCGTCTGGTTGTTTAACATTTAGTTTTAATCAGTTGTTACGATGTTCTACCAAAGTCCGTAAAGATACATACAATTGATATACATACATACATACATACATACATACATACACACACACACCTACCTTTTGAAAAGTTTTTACAATTATATCACAAGGTTCTTGATGTACTTTTAAATATATCATATGAGTACTGTTATGATCCACTAAAACTACACTATAGCTAAGTAGATATTCTCTCTACTTAAGTAGGTATTCTCCCTACTTAAGTAAGTAGGTATTCTCCCTACTTAAATAGGTCATTATCCCTGCTGAGAGGCCTGTTTCTACATAGTCATAAAACACTTAAAAAACTTATGAAAATTTTTTAATTATGTGTTGAAGAGGGAAGCTGATGATATATGTGATCGGTTTTAAGTCACGGACTCCTTATTCTGTTAGGGGCTAGGAAGGTGCTTTCTTGCGAAGGGTTTTGGTTTTGGCAAGTGCATCCGTTACCCAGAGTGAATGCCCTTTCTAACCTTAGATCATGGCAGGCCTCGAACCCACAACCTGACGAATTAGCTTAGTGGTCTATGTCAAGTGAATAGTTGTGGCCTATCTGAAATATGCCTCAACAAGCAAAATAACAACCACAGCTACTACTACTACTGCTGCTTCTACTACTACTACTGCTACTACTACTAATAATAATATATAAACCAGAATATGTATTTTTGCACTGTAGTCTCCGTGGCAAAATGGTAGCGTCTGCGAATCTGAGGCGGCAGGTCGAGGGTTCGCGCCCCGTCACGGACTGAGGTTAGTAAGGGCATACACTCAGGGTAACGATTACATATGCCAAAACAAGTCTTTCGTAAGAAGGCAACCGTCCTAGCCCTTAGTAGAAAAAGGAGTTCGTGACGTAAAACCGAATCCAATATGTATTTTTGTACTAATAAACTCCCATTCCTCGTGAATAAATCAATTGTATAGTTGCGAGCGTCATGGCGACCACATTGCTGATATCATATGATATTGGAAAATAATGTCTCCTTATTCATTGCCAGTATTTATTATAATTATTATTTTTTTTTTAAGAGTGTGACACCGGGACAGGCAGAAACTGCCCTCATTAATAATGGCCTGGGCACGAGAAAATACTTGCCTCGTATTCACTGAATCTTTTTGTTTTTTATGAATAAAAAGTCTTCTCGCATCAGCAAAAAGACCTTTTCATTCACAAAAACAAAAAGATTCAGGTAATACGAGGCAAAAATAAATAAATACAAATACTGGCAATGAATAACGAAAAAAAAAATTATTTACACAATAGACTAAATTGGTCAAATAAAAACAGCAAGATAGGGTATATGGGCATTTATATTCATATCTGACAAGTCACAATACTCCTCATTTCTGTTCTCTGTTTTCTTCTTGCCCAGGCCCGTTGAGGGTAATTTTTTTCATTTTGTTTTGAGGGGGGTGGGGGCCGTCCTGGTGTCACAATCATAAAAAAAAAATAAGCCCAAAAGTATATGTTACACTATATTTTATTATTAATTACTTGCTATGATATTTAAAATTAATTGCAAATTCTATTAATATTTTATTTATACATAACCAAATAGTCCCCAAATAGATTGTAATGTTTATCAACTGCAATATCACTGGGAGTGCCCATGCGCACATGTCCCCATGTACAGTTATCTGAATAAATAATAAAAAAAAAACTATATATGCAACTACCAAGAAACTTCTGATGAGAATCCCAGACTGACATCATACGAATTCCAGAAATATATATTTTTAGCACCCGATGACGCAAGAGTGTGTTTGCATTCACACGTAAACAAAACGGCTTGTGAGAAAAAGGATTAGGCAGTTTAGGAAAAAAAAAAGCCTTAAACAAAGAGGAGAAAGTTTTAAAATAATAGCTGATGCAAACGAGACAAAAGAATTCTCGATAATAATTGGCAGTATACACAATAAGCTAATTAGGGAATTTAATAGAAAGTGTGG
The DNA here is from genome assembly GCA_037179515.1 of Halocaridina rubra. Classification (NCBI taxonomy): domain Eukaryota; kingdom Metazoa; phylum Arthropoda; class Malacostraca; order Decapoda; family Atyidae; genus Halocaridina; species Halocaridina rubra. The sequence continues at coordinate 14,949 of JAXCGZ010021409.1, forward strand.
AAGGCTCTTGGCAAAAAAAAAAAAAAAAAAAAAATGACAAGGCTATTGCAGTTGAAAATGTACACCAACACTGAATTTAACAGTTAAATTATATTATTTTTATTTTTATTGACCATCGGTATTTAAACTTTGTTTGGGCGCCAATTCATCAGGACTGTCGTGATATATCGTTCAAGTTATTTAAAGTTAGATTAATTAGTAACGTGTTACCGTTCCAATTTCGCCCAAATGAAGTGTACGATTTACCCACACTTTGGCCTATAATAAAAATATGGCGTCCAAACTGGATGATATTTTGAACTCAAATACCGTGTCAGGACATCCATATGAAATACAGCCAAAAACGGCGAATAAATTCCTTTGAAGAAGGATTGCCAATTGCATAAATATCGTAGCTTCTGTGTTATATTGTAAACTATCATTATAAGACTAACCTTAACTCTGTGTGTGTGTGTGTGTGTGTGTGTGTGTGTGTGAGAGAGAGAGAGAGAGAGAGAGAGAGAGAGAGAGAGAGAGAGAGAGAGAGAGAGAGAGAGAGAGAGAGAGAGAGAGAGGAGAGAGAGAGAGAGAGAGAGAGAGAGCCAAGCACAACACAAATCCTTAGAATAATAATGTCTATTAGCCTGTTAGTGTCATACACGAATTAGTGTCACTACATCCTAATGTACCACAAATCACTCTTTTCCAAATAAATTCTAAGTTACTAATAATAATAATAATAATAATAATAATAATAATAATAATAATAATAATAATAATAAAGATAATTTTAGAAGAAAAAATCGTAAATATCTTAGAAACAATATTTCTTCCCTAAACCAGGAAAAAAAAAACTCTTCAACCCTTTTAATTCCCTGAAGGGAAAGTCCTTCTTATCCTCTTCCTTCCATAACCCTTCAACACTAATTAAATTAGGCCAACACCCACTTCTTCCCATTTTTTCCAGGTAAAAATGGCTCTCCCCTAAAAACTTATCATGAAACGTGGGCAAAAACCCGTTCTCTACCATAGGGGGAAAAATGGGGGAGGCAGAACTGTATGTATAAAATAAAAAATAAACAAAAAAAAATAAAAAGAGGGCTTAGTGGTCTATATCAAGTGTATAGTTGTGGTCTATCTGAAATATGCCTCAACAAGCAAAACAACAGCAACAGCTACTACTGCTGCTTCTACTACTACTATTACTACTGCTAATAATATATAAACCAGAATATGTATTTTTGTACAAATAAACTCCCATTCCTCGTGAATAAATCAATTGTAAACCCTCTCACAGCCACGCCCGGAATGCAATTCAAATTATTTAACATTAAAAATATTTGAAATTTGAAGTTCCGGTACATGGAGAGAAACGACCTACCCCCCCCCCAAAAAAAAAAAAATACTGTCATTTTAATTCAACGCCATCAACGACCAGAACATAAACACGTGAATTCCCACGACAATTCAATGTCATCTAAATTCTAAAACGCCAGTGATTTGGAACTTGCAAAAATGGCGTAGCTTCGGGCCTTACAAGTTGATAACAGTTAAAACTAGCGAGTGTGGAGAGAGAGAGAGAGAGAGAGAGAGAGAGAGAGAGAGAGAGAGAGAGAGAGAGAGAGAGAGAGAGAGAGAGAGAGAGAGAGAGAGAGAGAGAGAGAGAGAGAGAGAGACTTTTTCTAAATTAATCTGTATATATAACCCAAGATGGTCAAACAATAGGTCTAACTTTCTGATAATTAAAAATATTCTTCTGAGCTTTACAATATATATACACAAATAATTAAATAAATCAACGACTTTGTTATCTCGAGCTTGAAATTAGTACCACATCATATCTCTAATAAATAAAATTCATCAGTAACACGAAGAATTTCTCCTCGAAAGACAAAAAAAAAATAAACTCCATAAAAACATGCAACATGAACTAACAAGGCGTCGGCAGTTGGGAAATAGGGCGGATCCAACTCCTTATAAACCGTTACTCGGGGGCAATATATGTCATCTTTTTTTTATTACATTATATGCTACATTTTTATTTTCAAACTTATATATTTAGTCCATTGGCTACCTGATATATATATATATATATATATATATATATATATATATATATATATATATATATATATATATATATATATATATATATATATATATATATATATATATTTGCCTCTTCAGCGTGGACATACACTTTGCCAGCATAACAGTTACGATTCTTTTTTTATGTATACATTTACACAATATTCTGGCGTATTCGCTACACATCTCTTACTATCCTTACTATCCCTTCACATCTGACAGGTTACAACACTCCCCATCTCTGTTTCTATAAAATTTCCTTCTCGTTTCCTTGGTGCCTGGGCCTGGTGAGGGCAATTTTTATGTCTGTCGGTGACACGTTCGCAGAAAATAAAATAAAATACAATTAAAAGAATAAATAGACCTTTGCTTATAATCTTCAGGGTATATAAGTAACTGTTTATTATTTAGATAAATTTGGGTTACTGAATATTATGGTGTAGCTATAAAATAATAAAGGTTCTTTGTTGCAGTAGATGATTAGAAGTCTCTCTCTCTCTCTCTCTCTCTCTCTCTCTCTCTCTCTCTCTCTCTCTCTCTCTCTCTCTCTCTCTCTCTCTCTCTCTCTCTCAGGATTATTATTATTATTATTATTATTATTGTTATTATTGTTATTATTATTATTATTATTATTATCATCATCATCTCTCTCTCTGGTACACTTCATTCCTTTAACTTGTTAGTTACATAAAGCATACATATGTGTTTTTTGTTTTTGTTTTTTTCATTTTTAGAAAGGTTAAATACAGGACGGACAATGCTGAACTATATCCAAAGGAGCCATTTTATATTAATTTAGTAGGTTGGCCCATGGCACCAATCGCCCGTTGCGATACTACAGCTGAAGTCTTATGGACTTGAATAAGGCTGTCCAGGACAGTTCGATGTTAAGTCTTCCTTCAGTTACGGTTCTTTTTCTATGCCTACATCTACACTGAATATTCTTGGATATTCATTACACATCTCTTATTATCCCTTCACATCTGACAAGTCATTACACTCTCCATCTCTGTTTCTCTCTATGTATTCTTCGTGGCCAGGCCGATGAGGGCCTTTTTTTTTTTTTTTTTTTTTTGCCCGTCCTGGTGTCACAGTCATAAAAAAAATAAACTAAGTATTTTACTCCACAGTCCTACTCTCTGATCACTTGAAAACATAGGCCACCAGCTTGGACTCGATAATTTATATGGGAATTTCAAAAGCCTATCGCAGTAACAATCTATGAAGCAAATTTTCCTCTATAAGCAACTTCGTAAACAATAGGATAATTAAGCTATATGCACATGTTACAAATATTATCATCTGAAAATAGTTTAATATTTTCTGGGGTCCTTATTTTTTTATGTATTAAGAGCCGCTACTGATCCCCATTCGGATGGGGGTGGACACATAGCTTGGAGCTGGGGTATTAAGGTTGGATTACCCTTCCTAATGCCCCGCGGTGGGATCATACACGGGTATGTCACTATATGACGGGTAAGATCTACAAATTCCACAATGACCGAACATGATACAAACATGTTTGCCTGCGAGTGCGCGAGCACAGGACCATTTTTACTGCGCTCCTATCCACCTGTTAAGGCCTCAGTCCTTTCAAGTTTTATCGCGAGGTGCAGGTAACACCTCGAATATTTGCTTCTTGGGATATATAGAGAAAAGGTGTGGCTATAAAAATATCCATAAATCAGGATTGTTAAAGAAAGCTGATACGAAGATTTGCCGAAAGGACACGAAGGCATTAAGTCTATAAAAATGGGTCAGCCCCAGTTTCGTTCTTGGACGGTAGTAAAATATCTAATATTTAACCCATTTACGATTGCTGCATAGGCTCCTTACGATGATCAACCTCTGCTTAGTTATGGCTCAAAGAGGGGCTTGCTAGCTTTACAGAAAGCTAGAGTGCAAATATCTGCATAGGTAAAATAATAATAATAATAATAATAATAATAATAATAATAATAATAATCAGTGAATACAATTATATGATACTTTTTTAATAGTGACATCCATCCTCTACTATGTCAATATAATAATAATAATAATAATAATAATAATAATAATAATAATAATAATAATAATAATAATTAATGAACATGCAACTGACCTTAATAATTCAGTGACATAACACACATGCAAAATGATGAACATATCCATCCTGCTTTAAAAACAAACCCTTGAGTGTAGCGAATCAAAACCACCCCCAACTAGGTAAAAACTAACTGGAGTTCCCAGCAACAACAACCCCGATATTCAATACTAGAATATATATATATATAATATATATATATATATATATATATATATATATATATATATATATATATATATATATATATATGAGACAAGATTTCATTCGAGGAAGCAAATTATCTAGAATTAACAACAACCACTAAAAGATATATGACAACAAGCTAGTCACATTCACGTCATGATTTTAATGGTGAAGAGTTTTTGCTGCCATGAAAATATTATTTTGATAAAAAATTACTTTGATAAATAGCCTTACTTTTCCCACGTGCAAGAAGGCAATACGCGTATTATACATATTCGTATATCTTCTACATATAAAATAAATAAAACATTGCAAGATAATAAGAAACAAATAGATTCTTTTATCAAAGACTGTTCCGGTTTTACGTCACGGACTCCCTTATCTACCAAGGGCTAGGACGGTTGCCTTCTTGCGAAGGACTTGTTTTGGCAGATGTAATCCTTACGCTGAGTGCATGCCGTTGCTAACCTCAGACCGTTAGAATACTGGAATAGTGCACAAACGGATACATAAATGTACATAAAAATATCTAGCCTTTAAAACACACACACACCACACACACACACACAAAAACTTTTTAGCTAAAATACGAGACAAGTATCCCAACCTAACGCATTTTCTCAGGAAATCTGACCTAACTTTTACTTCCCTTGGCAACTTCGACAAGTCGAGGTCAAAGGTTGATTGTAATGCCTTGGATGTTTTTGAACAATTTTGTTGTGTCGCAAAGGACGAAAATTACCGAAAAAAAAAGTCAATACGTAACTTTTAAGAACCTGCATTTTTGTTACAGTAAAGGGGGGTTTGGTTTACACGGTCAAACGTTTCGTCGAACGCGGTTCGACAGACAAGTGATTGAAGTGATGTTCGAACGTGTGAACGTGGTATTGGGTGTCGAACACGTTTGTCGAACGTGTTCGACAACAAAATACCCCATTCACACGTTCGAACATCACTTCAAACACTTAATAATGATAATAATAATATAATAATAATAATAATACTAATTATTATTATTATTATTATTATAAACTCGGACAAAAAAAAAAATTTACGAGCTAGACAAATCTAGACATTTGCTAAATATTCCATTTCAGTCAAACATGAGTAAAGCATTGCAAATTTGAGTGAAGAAGTCATGCTATGCATGTTCAATGGGTCTTACTATGCTATCAAAGGCGGGGCTAACAAGTGCACTTCAATTTCAGATCAAACCTTAGCACGAGGGTCTGCCCCTCTCTTTATCTCTTTATTTAATTTTCATGTTTTTCCCTCCAATTCCCTTATATCCTTAATTCCCTCCCCCTATTTCCCCTCCTATCCTATCCAATCTTTAAAAAAAAATCCTTAAGTGCACTTCAACTCTCTCTCTCTCTCTCTCTCTCTCTCTCTCTGTGAACTTAGACCTGGCCTATTCGCGACCTAATATTACATTTATCTCAACACTTAAAACTTTCAATTCTTTCAAATAACTTTAAAGTTAAGCTAGACTATATAACCCAGAGAAACAAATACAGACTAGACTATGTCACAGAATCAAATGCAATCAATATTTGTTTGTCAGGTGAAATTATTGTCACAGAAACATAATCCTTCAAGTGTAACTCTGGTTTCAAAATTCAAGGGTACAAATAATATACATTATTTATGTGGCAAAGAGATTTTCATGATGTTGGTAATACCAATTAAATATTCCACACAAAATCCCAGTGTGGGTATCTTACCTAAGCGACACTGACCGCAATGTACATTATATAAAGCGAACCATTAGATAATCTCTTAAAATTCATACTGACAATGTTTTCTTCCGAAGTTAATATATATCAAGTGTAATGGCTACACACGTGTAGCTGAATATACAAATGTTTACAAGAACGTTTTATTTTCGTTCCTGCAACAAACGTTCAGTAAAAGTTTGTTTATATCAGATTGACATACAAACTAGAAAAATAATATCAATGAATTTGGAATTATTAATCCTGAATACCAAGATATGGATTCCACTAGAAAAAAAAAAAAAATAGGCTATATAAGTAAGAACGTCTCTCTCTCCCCTAGTACATGAACATATTCAACACTGCAGACAAATAATGGTGGAAAAACATGGTTAAGAGTACATATAAATAAATATTATGCAGTCTGGTACAAATCGGGGATTATAGTCTAATAAATAGTGACATTGCAGGGGAAAAAAAACACTGGAGAGTACCACGTGTTTCTCCATTCATCACACCATAGCAACTGCAGGAATCCAGTGATTGAAAGAGGGAACAATGAGACGTTGTGGAGGGAGAAAAATGGCAAGAGGGAGAGGGTTGCAAAGAAGCAAAAAAACACGCTAACAATCAGAATGGAAGGGTTGGCAAAAGAACTGTGAGAACAGAATTGGACAAAAAAGTAGAGAGAGAGAGAGAGAGAGAGAGAACAGAATTGGACAAAAAAGTAGAGAGGAGAGAGAGAGAGAGAGAGAGAGAGAGAGAGAGAGAGAGAGAGAGAGAGAGAGAGAGAGAGAGAGAGAGACTACATCCCTCCATGACAGACAGATACACATCAACACAATGCCACGATGAAACTACAAATACTGCTTAACCATAAGTATCACGTATTGTCACAGTGATGTAACCCACGTATCACTATGTATTATCATCCTGATAAAAGACCTAGGCAACAGTCCACAAGACAGATTTTTGTCGCTTTGCATGCAACACGGGGATGCATTCACAAATTCACACTTGTAAACTGATTCTAAAAATGGAAATTTATTGAATTATTTAATAGAAAATCACGAGATATTTCATATGTCGTTTTACCGATATATGACAGAACAGTCCAAAAGAATAATTTTATGAATTTTTTTTTTTTTTTATGAGTGACACCAGGACGGGCCAAAAAAATTATAAAATAAAACAGCCCTCATCGGGCCTGGGCATGAAGAATACATAAAGAGAAACAGATATGGAGATGTGAAGGGATAATAAAAGATGTGTAATGAATATCCAAGAATATTCAGTGTAGCTGTAGGCATAGAAAAAAGAACCGTAACTGAAGGAAGACTTAACATCGAACTCTCCTGGACAGACCTATTTAAGTTCATAAAAAACCTTGAGCTGTAGCATCGCAACGGGCGGCTAGTGCCATGTTTGGCGTTTTTTGAAAGTTTTGTATTAGTCTGTCATATGGAAATAAATAAGCTTATAGTGATGCTATAGACTAGTAAGAGAGAAGAGGTGTCTCCGTGGGTAAGAGCAGATGTATTTAGACCAAGCAGTTAGACCCTCTACTAAGTCTCAGGTGTGAGGATGTGCTACCACTTGGACTATCCTACAGACCGCAGACTTCCTATATCTACTTCCCGACGACAAGCAGGTAAAAATGAGAGAGAGAGAGAGAGAGAGAGAGAGAAGAGAGAGAGAGAGAGAGACTCGTTTCCCCCTCTACCTACCCTTAAGTCTTCCTGCGAAAATCACAACCGACCAATAGACTAAGACTGCGTATGGTTTTCATATATATATATATATATATATATATATATATATATATATATATATATATATATATATATATATATATAACAGTGACAAGAGACAGTTATCTAACCTAACAGTGAGTCATGTATTGCCAGTAACTGAAAAAAAAGTTATGTTGTATTATACAAATATAAGTAGTCTAAAATATTGAATGAAACATGATTTTTGCATAGATGTAATGTGTAGTCAGTGTATAAAACTGTTTATATTTATTTTATTATCTGTTATAGTTCGTATTCTGTAACTATCTGATCACATTAACCAATCAAATAATTATACAGAAATATAATAAATATCCTTTTCTCTACATTTTGCAGAGAGGAGAGAGAGAGAGAGAGAGAGAGAGAGAGAGAGAGAGAGAGAGAGAGAGAGAGAATGAATCAACTATCTCGTCAACTGCTGCCTTTAGCGGAGAGAGAGAGAGAGAGAGAGAGAGAGAGAGAGAGAGAGAGAGAGAGAGAGAGAGAGAGAGAGAGAGAGAATGAATCACAACTATCTCGTCAACCCGGCTGCCTTTAGCGGAGAGAGAGAGAGAGAGAGAGAGAGAGAGAGAGAGAGAGAGAGAGAGAGAGAGAATGAATCACAACTATCTCGTCAACCCGGCTGCCTTTAGCGGAGAGAGAGAGAGAGAGAGAGAGAATGAATCACAACTATCTCGTCAACTGCTGCCTTTAGAGGAGAGAGAGAGAGAGAATGAATCACAACTATCTCGTCAACCCGGCTGCCTTTAGCGGAAATACCCGTCTCAATATACCTGAGTGGCAAAAAAGGCGCCATTTCCCCCCCCCCTCCGCTTCCTCGTTTCCGCTACACATTTCATACACTCGACACCCTTTCACGGGATACAATCGACACTCTTCGTCCGTTATACTTAAAGATAAAATGACTTACACGTGTGATACTTGAATATTTAATGGTATTAAGTAGTATGTATATCCTTAAAGATAAAATTACTTACACGTGTGATACTTGAATATTTAATGGTATTAAGTAGTATGTATATCCTTAAAGATAAAAATACTTACACGTGTGATACTTGAATATGTAATGGTATTAAGTAGTATGTATATCCTTAAAGATAAAATTACTTACACGTGTGATACTTGAATATTTAATGGTATTAAGTAGTATGTATATAAGTATACTTACGTAAGTAGTTCTAAAGTAAGTGATCATAATTACTGTGTGTAACACCTGGTAACGGTAATCAAAATGGATAACACTAATCTATCACTGTACAAAGGGGGGTTAACACGGTCAAACGGTTCGTCGAACGCGGTTCGACAGACAAGTGTTTGAAGTGATGTTCGAACGTGTGAACGGGGTATTTGTTTGTCGAACACGTTCGACAAACGTGTTCGACAACCGAATACCCCGTTCAAACGCGAGCACACTCAAACACTTCTGTCGAACCGCGTTCGACGAACCGTTTGACCGTGTAAACCCCCCTTTAGGGCTGTAAGCCACTTTGTATGGAGAGTGGCCGAGCCAAAGCATAACTTCGATTCGAGGAAATAAAATGTGGAAGGCTTTCCAGTTCCCCTACTCTGCATAAATTAGTTTTTTTTTTTTTTAATGACACGTACAGAGAAAAGGTAGTAATTCTGGCTCCCAACCCCAGGTGAAGGACAGAAATAATAAGTAGAAAAAGGGTTTTCCTGCGAAATCATCCCAACCCCAGGTGAAGGACAGCAATAATAAGTAGAAAAAGTTTTCCTGCGAAATCATTCTTATGTTTTTTAAGGTATTAACTTCTACGATAAAGTATTCTTTTTTTAAACCAATGGATTCGGTATTACGTCACAAACACCCTTTTCTACTAAGGGCTAGGACAGTTGCCTTCTTGCGAAGGACTTGTTTTGGCAGATGTAATCATTACCCTGAGTGTATGCCCTTAACCTCGGTCCGTAACGGGGCGCGAATAAACATATTTATTTATAATAATGTATATTCTTATTCTTCAGTTGCATATAAAAAAGTAAAATATATTTTTAAATTTAAAAAAAAAAATTATAAAATGGCATCTTAACAAACATGGGGTCGCAGGAGATATGGTTGTGACACGGGCGTAACAAACCACCAACATAAACTATAGCTACGCATAATGAAGGACTAATATTACGCAAGTTTAAATGCTGACACATCTTGTTATCGATTTAAGTGATACATAATCTACAGTTAAAAGTTCCTACAGTCCAGCTAAATATTTCAGTAACTAATACATATAGTTTCGGTTTTACGTCACGGACTCCCTTTTCAACCAAGGGCTAGAACGGTTGCCTTCTTGCGAAGGACTTGTTTTGGCAGATGTAACCGTTACCTTGAGTGCATGCCCTTGCTAACCTCAGACCGTGACGGGGCGCGAACCCTCGATCTGACGTCTCAGAGTCGCTGACGCTACCACTTGAGCCACGGTGACAATACATATACATTATACATATACATTACATGAATTATTGCTTAACTCCGTGAATGCGTAATGGAAAATAATATTCAACATTTAAAAGCTGAACTCCTTATGATCTTAACGTGACAAATCGGTGTTCCAGCCCACAGCGGGGCGTGAAGAAGGGCATCCAGCCTTAGTTACCCAGCTCCAACCTGTCTTTGTCCACCCCCCACATGAATGGGGGTATATTTTTTTTTATGCTTGTGACACCAGGACGGGACGAAAAAAAAATAAATAAAACAGCCCTCATCGGGCCTGGGCACGAAGAATACATAAAGTAAAGAGAAACAGAGATGGAGAGTGTAATGACTTGTCAGATGTGAAGGGATAATGAAAGATGTGTAATGAATATAAACAGTGACAATACGCTAAACAAAAAAAAAATAGATTTGGGTAAACAATTATGGAATAGTATCCTTAAAAAATATGGCCACAGTTAGGAAAAATTACATAAGAATTGCTTCCAATCTCTCAGAAAAAAAAAAGAGAGAATGAACACTTAGTTCCGGTTTTACGTCACGGACTCCCTTTTCTACCAAGGGCTAGGACGGTTGCCTTCTTGCGAAGAACTTGTTTTGGCAGATGTAATCGTTACCCTGAGTGCATGCCCTTGCTAACCTCAGACCGTGACGGGGCGCGAACCTTCGACCTGACGCCTCAGAGTCGCGGACGCTACCGCTTGAGCCACGGCGACTACAAAACGAGAATGAACACTATTTCCATGTATATGTTTCCCAAATGAATCTACAATGAATAACAAAGAGAAATATTCATAGTTATACATAATTCATGTTGTAAAATTGCCAATTTTACGCCGAGGTTGGCTTCGGTTTTACGTCACGAACTCCCTTTTCTACTAAGGGCTAGGACGGTTGCCTTCTTGAGAAGGACTTGTTTTGGCAGTTGTAATCGTTACCCTGAGTGTATGCCCTTACTAACCTCAGTCCGTGACGGGGCGCGAACCCTCGACCTGCCGCCTCAGAGTCGCGGACGCTACCATTTTGCCACGGAGACTACACCAATTTTACGCCGAGGATACAAAACCAAATGCATCATGTAATCGTTTTTGTAGTAAGGAAATCCTGTAATCGCTTTTTTTTTCAAGGTAATCGATAAATAATCATCTTTTATTACGATACACAAGTAGTCACCGTGGCAAAGTGGTAGCCTCCGCGATTCTGAGGCGGCAAGTCGAGGTTTCGCGCCCCGCCACGGTCTGAGGTTAGCAAGGGTATGCACTGAGGGTAACGATTACATATGCCAAAAGAGGTCCTTTGCAAGAAGGCAACCGTCCTAGCACTTGGTAGAAAAGGGAGTCCGTGACGTAAAACCGGTTATTACGATAAAAAAAAAATTATTTCCCTTAATTATAATAAAAATATATACTATAAATCGTCTTCCTCAGAAACTATAAAAATTAATTTCCTTTAATCGTAAGGGCATACACTCAGCGTAACGATTACATTTGCCAAAACAAGTCCTTCGTAAGAAGGCAACGTCCTAGCCCTTAGTAGAAAAGGGAGTTCGTGACGTAAAACCGAATCCATCCATTATATAAATGCAAACTATAAAATCGCTCTTTTTCTAAAGTTAATCGATTCAATCCCCTTCACTTCAGAAGACATTTCCACCATTATCAACAAATTGTTATTGTTTCAAGTTGCAATTCCTACAATCATCTCGTCATTTACTTTAAGAGCCTCACTGCAATTAGTTCCTCAACATGACTGTAAAAGATACAATTTGTGCCCCCCCCCCCACCCAGAGGGCAAAGAATCGAATTTAAGAGCAATGACCGTGAATGCTCTTGTAGTCACCGTGGCTCCAGCAGTAGCGTCCTCGACTCTGAGGCGTCAGGTCGATGGTACGCGCCCCGTCACGGTCTGAGGTTAGCAAGGGCATGCACTCAGGGTAACGATTATATCTGCCAAAACAAGTCCTTCGCAAGAAGGCAACCTTCCTAGCCCTTGATCAGAAAGGGGAGTCCGTGACGAAAACCGGAACAGAGCAGACCGTGAATGCTCTTCAAAAAGCCATGCCTATGTATGCATACAAACATACATACATACACAGATACAAGCATACATACTTACATATGTATTGCACAAATACATGCATACATACATTCATAGATGCATACATATATACATACATGCATGCATATATGCATACATACACACATACTTGGGGACAAAAACGGACATATATCAACACGGTTGAGCCATGTTAAAGGGAACATAGCATACATAAATACCTGAATACATACATCAATAATTAAAAAAACGTACATACATTCCAATTTTGCAATCATAATGTATTATTAAGTGGGTTACACGCTGTAATTTTTTATATAAACAAATAAACAAAAAATCAGTCAACCAAGTGTTGAAAAAAAAAAAAAAAAATTCTCAATCCTGAGCATGACTAACAAGCTATCTAAAAACTTCAGTTTAAATGACATTTACACACACATAATATATATATATATATATATATATATATATATATATATATATATATATATATATATATATATATATATATATATATATATATATATATATATATATATATATATATATATATGAAGCAAAAGAGGCTAGGATCCCGCACGGGATCCTAGCCATACACAGAACCGCGTCAGATGCGTTTATGAAATCCATTTGTGTGTCTAGCTAACTAACAATATGGTATCCTAGGTTTACACTGTTTAAGAAATTGGGCCTTTGTTAACAAAGCTGAAATATTCATATTAAACTTCACAGTATTAAATATCGCCTAAGAATTCTCAGAATATTGTTAAAGGAACTATTTAAGTATTCGAAACACTGAACATTTTTCAAAGTCTACGTCTCGATGTTTATTCCAAACATCATACATACATACATACATATACCTTGGCTGTTTCCCCCTTTAATTGGGGGGTAGCCGACATAAAAAAAGGAAAACAGTTTGGGGAGAAGTTATAATCCTGGTTATTAGAAAATAATATAATTTCTTAACAATATAATTAAAAACTTATTTGTAGCCTAATAATGAGCTATTTAAATATACAACTAGACAGGCAAAAGTCACAGTGAAAAATATACATAAAACTTTAAAAACGAAAAAATAATAATAATTTAACTCACACGTTTAAGAGCATTTCTCACTTTCCCTAGGCACTTAACCACCACAAACTAGTTAAGACCATATATATACAAATAAATAAGAAACTTTGAATAAAGACTAACCTGCCTTGCCTTGGCGTGCCTTATCAACTGATAAGGCAAAAGACTAAGATAAGATAAGGACTACTAACTACACTAGAAAGCAGGAGCAAAAGCTAGACAGATAACGTAAATTCTAGTGAGATTAAGCGAATAGGATAACAACTGAAAAATACTAGGCCATAGGCCTATTACTGCTCATTCAACATAGACATGAGCAGTTTGTAAATTCTAGTGAGATTAAGCGAATAGGATAACAACTTTGAAAAATACTAGGCCATAGGCCTATTACTGTTCATTCAACATAGACATGAGCAGTTCGTAAACTCTAGCGAGTTTAAGCGAATAGGATAACAACCTTGGAAATACTAGAGCATAGGCCTATTACTGCTCATTCAACATAGACATGAGCAATTCGTAAATTCTAGTGAGTTTACGCGAATAGGATAACAACTATGAAAATACTAGAGCATAGGCCTATTACTGCTCATGCAACATAGACATGAGCAGTTTGTAAATTCTAGTGAGTTTAAGCGAATAGGATAACTATGAAAATACTAGAGCATAGGCCTATTACTGCTCATTCAACATAGACATGAGCAGTTCTGTATAGTCTATTACACAAGTAGCCAATTGGGGTTGGCGGAAGCTCAGTAGTAAAGCGCGCGAGCCAGGAACTGACAAACCCCTAACAAAGTGGGTTCGATACCGTAGCGGAGCGTTAAGAAGGCCATCAAGCCTTAATCCCCCAGCTCTATTATGTCTGTGTCCACCCCCATTCGAACTGGGGACTATTTGTGGGACCTTATAGATGGTAATAAAAAAAAAAAAAGAAAACGGACAAAAAATGGTGTCAAAATTTATGTTTTTTCTCAAGTATTATTTGGTTAACGTATACAAATAGATGTTATATAATGAGTAATTAATTCACACACACACACACACATATATATATATATATATATATATATATATATATATATATATATATATATATATATATACTTTTCCTCTACCATTATACACTTTAAAACTATATACATGGCCTAGTATGTGGGTAACTATTATACTGTTTTAAAGGCAACAAATTATTATTATTATAATTATTTATTATTAGTATTATTATTATTATTATTATTATTTGCAACTCGGTATTAAACGGGTTAAGAAGTATACACATTGCCCTATAATTGCTGTTAAAATATGTATGCGTCCCATTACTGAGGGACAGATAAATACACATTGTTAAGCCTCTCTCTCTCTCTCTCTCTCTCTCTCTCTCTCTCTCTCTCTCTCTCTCTCTCTCTCTCTCCTGGTACAATGGGTCATTATACTTATAAAAAAAAACCACAACTACTGCAAACGCGCTTGAGAAACGGTATGCAAGCATGCATGCTATCATGTCTTGCTTATTCTCTCTCTCTCTCTCTCTCTCTCTCTCCTCTCTCTCTCTCTCTCTCTCTCTCTCTCTCTCTCTCGGACGACAAACGTGTAGGAATGCAATAGTGGAAACGTCATTGTTCACTTACGCAGTGGACAGTAATATTCTTATTACTATCTAGCATTAACACGCATATGCATACTTACTTCGGTTCTTATTTTTGAGATTAACAAATATTTAAATAGAAGGTGATACTTACTGAAAATTCTAAACTTACGGTAAAAATGTCACTCACTGGAAAAGATGGATCAGGTACAGATTAGTCGACCCCAGAACATTAAATAATCCCGTAAATAGTTAGGATAGGTTAAGTGAGGATAGGTATTAACCACACAAATTTACAGGGTTAATTAAGGTGTCGGGGGTCGCTAATATTTACCTGATTCATAGAGATATTTCCTTAGTACATATCAGCTCGCCTTCCCTGATAAAGATAATACCTCTCACACTTATAATCCCTCCCTCGGTAATACAAAATTAATCCCTGTCTCACTGGTGAAAACTAATCCTTCTCTCACAGGTAAATATAATCCCTTTTGTGGTAAAATAAAAAAAAATTATCAAGTATTAAGAGCGATTTTCTGGTAAAACCTCAAAAGTAAACAAAACCTGTAAAAGCAAAACAAGTAGTCTATATTTTGTCTAAGAGTGAAAATACGGAATAGTCAGATAATGACTCGTACGGCAGTGCTAAACATACATACATACATGTGTACATTAATACGTACGTGTATATGTACACACAAACACACTGGTGTCTAGCGGCCCTCAGCCTAGCGTGATTATCGTCATCACACTCTTCTTCCCACAAGAACTTTCACCGAAACTGACAGAAGATTTATCGATCAATCAAGCAGCAGCTGTATCTAATATTTTTAATAAGAATAACCTAGATTCTTCCTAGATCAGTATCGCAAGAATAATTAAGTGGTCATTACTATTAATATTTCTTCCTTGTTTAAGTGAGAAATAGACTCTTGACATTCCTTACCGCTAGAGCTTTCGACGAAAGTGACAGATTTATCAACGAATTTACCAGAAACTGCATTTAATATTAAACAAGAATCACAAGTTCTCACTGATTTACTATCGAAATGAGACTTAAGTGGTAACTTAAGAAGCTCTGCCCACACTATTAATGTTCTACAGTCTTTCTACAGAGAGATAAATGAAATACTTATAATTAAGAGAGCATCAGAGAGGAATGCATGGCTTATTCGAGGTACCAAGACACCAATCATCGGATATCTCCTCTCAAGAGTGTATGGACAGAGCTTCTCCCATTGAGGTGTAGGTCTCTTCGCCAGAAATGATGCTATGGCATCGGATATCTCCTCTCAAGAGTGTATGGAAAGAGCTTCTCCCACTGAGGTGTAGGTCTCTTCGCCAGAAATGATGCTGTGCCATCGGATATCTCCTCTCAAGAGTGTATGGAGAGAGCTTCTCCCACTGAGGTATAGGTCTCTTCGCCAGAAATGATGCTATGGCATCGGATATCTCCTCTCAAGAGTGTATGGACAGAGCTTCTCCCATTGAGGTGTAGGTCTCTTCGCCAGAAATGATGCTATGGCATCGGATATCTCCTCTCAAGAGTGTATGGAAAGAGCTTCTCCCACTGAGGTGTAGGTCTCTTCGCCAGAAATGATGCTGTGCCATCGGATATCTCCTCTCAAGAGTGTATGGAGAGAGCTTCTCCCACTGAGGTATAGGTCTCTTCGCCAGAAATGATGCTATGGCATCGGATATCTCCTCTCAAGAGTGTATGGACAGAGCTTCTCCCATTGAGGTGTAGGTCTCTTCGCCAGAAATGATGCTATGGCATCGGATATCTCCTCTCAAGAGTGTATGGAAAGAGCTTCTCCCACTGAGGTGTAGGTCTCTTCGCCAGAAATGATGCTGTGCCATCGGATATCTCCTCTCAAGAGTGTATGGAGAGAGCTTCTCCCACTGAGGTATAGGTCTCTTCGCCAGAAATGATGCTATGGCATCGGATATCTCCTCTCAAGAGTGTATGGACAGAGCTTCTCCCATTGAGGTGTAGGTCTCTTCGCCAGAAATGATGCTATGGCATCGGATATCTCCTCTCAAGAGTGTATGGAGAGAGCTTCTCCCATTGAGGTATAAGTCTCTTCGCCAGAAATGATGCTATGACATTACTTTAAGAGATATTTCTTCTTCAAAATCGTTATAATGATACACTTTATCGCTACAAATAAGTTTTGAAATTTAAATTATATAAAACAAAAATATGGCAAAAATAAAATCTAAACATCTCGAAGAAAAAACAAGTGCAGGGACTATCCTGGGATGGGCGAAGACCAAAAACAAACAAACAAACTTTGGACTAAATACCCCGTTCACACGGTCAAACGGTTCGTCGAACGCGGTTCGACAGACAAGTGTTTGAAGTGATGTCTAGACGTGTGAACGGGGTATCTGGTTGTCGATCACGTTCGACAAATGTGTTCGACAACCGAATACCCCGTTCACACGTTCGAACATCACTTCAAGACTTGTCTGGCGAACCGCGTTCGACGAACCGTTTGACCGTGTAAACTGCCCTTTAGCTCTGCTACAGCAATTTACATAGTTAACGTCGGACTAGAAGTTACTCTTTTAACACATGCAAACAACCTACACTATATACGAAATTAGCCTAAAAGGTGTGTCTGTTCTTGCTTTTATCCCTGGGTTGTTTTACAAGTATTAAAATTTATTAAAGTGTAAATGGAGCGCACATACAATTTCGAGCGTATGTACTTACATGAAAAAAATACACACACACACGTAAGTGTTACCTACTCAAAATATGAGTATAAATTGGTGCGGTTTTTCAGACTAGTCAACCTCCCTCACTCTTAAAATATAAAAAAATAAAAAATAAAAAAATAAAAAATAATCCCCCCATGCTGACAGAAAAATGGCATCATAAAGCCTTTGACACTCCTACGCTTGGCGTACGAGTTACTGATATAAACATAAAATTGAGATTATGAGAACTTAATGACAAATATATTCACACCTGGAGTATTAATTATAAGCAGTTTATTTACCAAGGTAAAAATGACCGAAATTAATGCTTATAATGACTTTTCAAAAGAGTAGTCTCCGTGGCAAAATGGTAACGTCTGCGACTCTGAGGCGGCAGGTCGAGGGTTCGCGCCCCGTCACGGTCTGAGGTTAGCAAGGGCAGGCACTCAGGGTAACTATCACATCTGACAAAAGTCCTTCGCAAGAAGGCAACCATTATTGCCTTTGGTAGAAAAGGGAGTTCGTGACGTAAAACCGAATCTAATGACAAATATATTCACACTTGGAGTATTAATTATAAGCAGTTTATTTACCAAGGTAAATATGACCGAAATTAATGTTCATGAGGACTTTTCAGAAGTATTCCAGCACCACAATATTTCGATAAAAAAAATTAAAATTAGTCGTATGAAAACTTTATGAAACAAATTATATTCAAACTACATAGGATCTAATTATGATAATTTACTTGTCAAGATAATATTGCTATAATTAGAGGATTTATACTAATTTTGCATAACTCCTGTATCTCAGAAAGCCTACCGTGGGCTATTCATCTCCCATAGCCTATTTTAGGCCCGATTTCTTAAACAGTGTAAACCTAGGATACCATATTGTAAGTTAGCTAGACATGCACAAATGGATTTCATAAACGCATCTGACGTGGTTCTGTATGGCTAGGATCCCGTATGGGATCCTAGCCATACACAGAACCACGTCAGATGCGTTTATAAAAGCCATTTGTGCGTGTCTAGCTAACTTACAATATGGTATCCTAGGTTTACACTGTTTAAGAAATCGGGCCTAAAATAGGCTATGGGAGACGAACAGGCCACGGTATACAAAATTCACTCAAATCAGAGTGCACGTGGCCTTAAGCCCTTATAAAATATTATAATATGTCAATACAGAGAACAAACACTGAAGGATTGTTTGAAAATCAATGATAATATCACTTTCTCTTTCCAATATTATCATCTGGTCCGAATGTTGCTCCAATTATTAAAAAACATCAATGGTTAGATGAAATTGAAGCCTTTATTGAAACTAGTTTCCCAACTAACAATGAAACACTCTGCATTTACACTGATGGGTCTCACACAAGCAGTACAGGAGGGTCTGGGTGCAGCATTGTAGTTTATGAAAATTTTCAAGGGCAGCAAATATTTGACAAAGCACTGAGTATGCCAAAATGGTCATCAATCACCGAATGTGAAATTGTTGGTCTAAAACATGCTATTGAACATGTTCTCAGTGCTAGGAGAAATGCTATCATATTCTGTGACTCGCAGAGTGCGTTTCTGTCACTGAGATCATTAAAAAGCTCCTACAAAACTCACATGGCTGAAATTCAAGAGGCTCTTATTGATTGCGCAAAACTTAAACTCCAAGTTAAGTTTTCATGGGTACCCTCCCATGTTGGGATAGTAGGTAATGAAAAGGCTGACAGCCTGGCAAAAATGGCAACTGAGAGTTCAGTGTCTGAATCTATAACCACACTGACTCAGTTTAAAACAATGTTGTATAATGAGATTATGGAAGAGCAAGAACTTTCTACACTCACACAACATGTAAGCAGCTGTTCGATCCAACATTATGAAAACTTCAGAAGGCTGAGACACAAATACAGCATGGGTAAAATGCTTACAGGTGATTGTGATAGAGTTGCTGCCCGTATAAGACTTGGTTATAGAAATATATGGGAGGTGAATTGCGAGAAAACTGGTAGAAAGCACCCAGAACACTCAAAATGCCATTTATGTGAGTGTGAAGGGGGCAACAATTTAGTACACTACATTGCAGAGTGCACAAAGCTTAAGGACTTCAGACCTCTTGGTCTGAGCTACTTTGAACTTTGTGTGCACTTTTGCAACCCAGAGAACTTATATCCTGTACTTAGTGTATACCCAACGTTGAAAATGTAATTCTTTTACCCTCTTCTCCGTCTACATCTTTTCCCACATTTATGTGGGGTCGATGTTTCTGGTCAGTTTTCTCCATTTATTTCTGTCCCATACCTCATCACCCAACAAACCTTTAGACCTCAGATCATCATTTATGCAATCCATCCACCTACGCTTTGGTCTCCCTCTCCTTCTACCCTGTATATCCATTTCCATCACCCTCCTCCCAACATACTGTTCATCCCTTCTAACGACATGGCCATACCATCTTAGTCTACTTTCTTGTATATTATCTGATATTTCTATAACTTTAAAAAAAAAAAAAAAAAGAGAGAGAGGGGTGGAGGGGATACCTTCTCTCTCTCTCTCTCTCTCTCTCTCTCTCTCTCTCTCTCTCTCTCTCTCTCTCTCTCATATGCCTTTTTATATACATAAGCCACTTTTCCCCTTATAAGGTGAGTGGCTGAGTAAAGGAATAATGTTCTGACTTTCTGGGAAGAGAAAGTACAGAGAAGGGTTCTTTCATTCCCTTCGCTCCGCCCCACTTAGTCTACTCTTACGACACGCAGGAGAACATGGAGGAAGTATTCTAACCCCCTCCCTCAAGAGCTCATATGTATGTATATGTGTGTACATGTGTACATGTATGTGTATATGTATATGTATGTGTATATGTATTTATATGTATATACGTATGTATATGTGTATATGTATATGTATGTGCATGTCTATATGTATCAATAATTACTACTTTTGATTCATAACTCTATCTATATACAAAAGCTGTAGTAATGATGATGGTAATAATAATAATAATAATAATAATAATAATAATAATAATAATGATAATAATAATAATAATGATAATAATAATAATAATGATAATAATAATCATGATGGTGGTAGCAATGGTTGTGATAATAGTGATAATGGATTAATTGACGTAATTCTCTCTCACGTACATAATTTGAAGGGTGGAGAGGGGGAAAGGCTTTCAGTCTTTCTCTTTCTTTTCCTTCCAAGTTTATCTTCCATTATATGGCACTGCATGCATATATATATATATATATATATATATATATATATATATATATATATATATATATATATATATATATATATATATATGTGTGTGTGTGTGTGTGTGTGTGTATGTATGCGTGTGTGTATATATATGTATGTACCTACTTATTATTCTAACCTGAAAATTGTTATTCTATATCTGCTTCAAATTGTTTGCAGTAGTACTGTTGAAAAGTGAAATGTAACTTAAATGATAGCACTCAACAAGGGCTATTGAAAATATTGTCACAATGATTACTCTTCAAGTACTCTTCAATTATTACACTATATTTTATTATTAATTACTTGCTATGATATTTAAAATTAATTGCAAATTCTATTAGTATGTTATTTATACATAACCACATAGATTGTAATGTTATCAACTGCAATATGACTGGGAGTGCCCATGTGCACATGTCCCCATGTACAGTTATCTGAATAAATAAAAAAAAAATAATAATAATAATAACACTTTTGAAGATAAAAAGGTTCGTCTCAAAGAACCTTGAAAAAAGGAGTTTGGTGTCATTTTATCAGACTGGGGAGAGAGAGAGAGAGAGAGAGAGAGAGAGAGAGAGAGAGAGAGAGAGAGAGAGAGAGAGAGAGAGAGAGAGAGAGAGAGAGGAGAGAGAGAGAGAGAGAGAGAGAGAGAGATACAAATATTATTTCCAATATATCCTCGTTACAAATACACATCAAATAATAGATAGAAAAAAATATTTAAGAAATTATTAAATAAGTAAAAGATTAATGAGGCTGTACGATTAAAAATAAATAAATAAATAAATAAATAAAAATAAATAAATACATAAAGATTCACGAATTAATATACACGCATATGAAGCTAAGCAGCGAGAACCAGAGAAAATAATAATAATGTTAATAATAATAATGCTAATAATAATAGTAATGGTAATAATAATAATAATAATAATAATAATAATAACATTTATGGTAATAGTAATAATGGTAATAATAATAATATTTATGGTAATAATGGATTAGGCTTTACGTCACGAACTCCCTTTTTCTACTAAGGGCTAGGACGGTTGCCTTCTTACGAAGGACTTGTTTTGGCAGATGTAATCGTTACCCCGAGTGTATGCCCTTACTAACCTCAGTCCGTGTCGGGGCACGAACCCTCGATCTGCCGCCTCAGAGTCGCAGACGCTACCATTTTGCCATGGAGACTACAGTTATGGTAATAATAATGGTAATAAAAATAAAATAATAATAATAATAATAATTAATAAACAACAGTGCCACCAATTTCTCCACAACCCTGAATCCTGGAAAACAGTTACGAGCTGGAAGGCAGGTCACATCGATAACTAATAAGCATCTATTCATAGCAATACAAAAGACACCGAGATTAAATGGAGTTACTGGGAGAACAATAACAACTCAGCCACTGGCGGAGAAAGCCAGTTCAGTTCGGTAATAGGCACAAGGCTGGATCAATGGAGGTGTCAGCAAAGGTATTTGACCGTAAACTTTCAGCCAAGTTCCGGTTTTACGTCACGGACTCCCTTTTCTACCAAGGGCTAGGACGGTTGCCTTCTTGCGAAGGACTTTTTCGGCAGATGTAATCGTTACCCTGAGTGCATGCCCTTGCTAACCTCAGACCGTGATGGGGCGAGAACCCTCGACCTGACGCCTCAAAGTCGAGGACGCTACCGCTTGAGCCACGGTGACTACTTATAGTAAATTCCTACATGTATAATGTTTATGTTATTGCAATATTTGAAAATGAGAAGAGTTGCAGATGGGGAGAAGTCAGTAAAGCTCGGTGTCGGTCACAAGCCAGGTTGAAGAGAGGTGTTAGGAATGGTAGTCTACCATGAGGTTTTATGTCACGCTTATCTCCAATAGGCTAGTGAGATACAGCGATCCAATATGAAAACAGGAAGAGTTCCGGATAGAGAAAGAAGAGAAAATTTGCAACAACAAAAAAATAATAATAATTCCATATCAGAAATATATTGACATTAATTCTATTTTCAACAGAAAAAAAAATCTTAATGCATACAAATGTCATTTGTAAACAAATACATTATTATTACGTTAATAAGCTCATGTCGTGACGACTTCAAATACTGAACAATTGAATACTATTTCGCGTTTATTTTTGGGATACCAAACGCCGTAGTAAATATGAAAAATAGCGATAAAATATGGTAAACATACGCTCATGTACGACCTTGTGAGCTATAAATTTGCATAAAGTTTCACTTCAACATATCATCAATATTATCATTTGTAATTCCTAAGCAAAAGGTTGATAATGGTTGCAAAGGTACATGATACCAGAGAACGCAAGAGAGAGAGAGAGAGAGAGAGAGAGAGAGAGAGAGAGAGAGAGAGAGAGGAGAGAGAGAGAGAGAGAGAGAGAGAGAGAGAGAGAGAGAGAGAGAGAGAATAATTATTACAGGTAACTTCATTAATCATTTGCTAACTGCAGTACACCTCGACAGTATAACATTTTCATTGTATTATTATTATTGTTATCATTATCATTTGTAGTAGTAGTAGTAGTAGTAGTAGTAGTAGTAGTAGTAGTAGTAGTAATAGTAGTAGTAGCAGCAGCAGTATTGGTAGTAGTAGCAGCAGTAGTAGTAGTAGCAGTAGTAGTAGTAGCAGTAGTAGTATTAGTCAGTTATCACTAAATATCCGAGCAGAGTGGCCAAGGCTAATCAACACTACTTTCCAATACAAACTATAATGAAGAAATTCCGCTATAAACTGTCTTTTCGCCCTTGGCACTGCCACTACCTCTCCAAGTAATATAATAGGTTTTACGTCAAGGCCTCCTTTTTTTGACTAAGTCCTAGGACGGTGCTCTATTGCAAAGGGCTTTGGGTTTGGTAAGGGTGACCATTAACCTGAGTGAATACCCAAACCTCAGGCCTCGGCGGGCGGCGAACCCTCTACCTGAAGAATCAAAGTCGCGAACGTTACCACTTGGCCACGGTGGTCACACTCCCTCTCAAAGTAATAATGTAATAAATAAAATCTTGGCTGTTAACGGTACTTGCTTCGGACTGAGAGAGAGAGAGAGAGAGAGAGAGAGAGAGAGAGAGAGAGAGAGAGAGAGAGAGAGAGAGAGAGAGAGAGAGAGAGAGAAGAGAGAGAGAGAGAGAGAGAGAGAGAGAGAGAGAGAGAGAGAGAGAGAGAGAAATACAAATAAATCAATCGTAATGAGACCTCTATTTTTCAACGGCATAAAGAAATTCAGATAATAATAATGAAACACATATTTAAATGTTCAAATAATTAAAAAAAGGAGCACAAAAAATATATACCTTAAAATATATTCTATGCTCAAAAAAAGTTGATCGAAATACTTTTTTTCTAACATTAAATAAAAGACTGAATGCGATTCGAATATAATATATTTTCTACTATTAAAGTTAATCAAAATTCTATTGAGTAGGATTGAGCAAATTAAAATATGTTGATTGTCATTTACAGCTTTGGTCCTTATCATATAATCTCTAATCTCTAAAACAATGAAACGGAATGATATCTAGTATGACAGAAAGAAATATTAATTAACATGCCATTTTCATAATCATATGACTCCTATCATTAAAGTAAACCAATTAATTAAGGACAAAATCACTACCTTTGTGCTTCTGGGTATTTACTATAATCATCATTATCCCAAAAACTTTAAACAAAACCAATACTTGTAATTAGCAAATATTAACCACACCTTAGAACAAGTAAACAAACAAACAAACATAAAAACACAGCAATTAGGATTTCAACATGCAAATGACTCAAATAATCCGTAATTACACGAAGTGTCAGGTCATTACCATTAATGGCACTAAGAAAGTGGCCCTCATTACCAGACGTGAACTCAAGACAGACCATTAGTAGTAATCACATCTCTTGGAAGTTCTCCGGTAACCCAAATGATATTCTATGAATATGTGTTACAAATATCCCCTGGTATCCAACGTGGTATTTCATAAATATATAAATATATATATTATTATTATTATTATCTAGCTTGGCTGTCTCCCCCAATTGGAGGTAGACGACATAAAAAAAAAGAAACTATAAGGGATTACTTAGCTCTATAGGCAATGACGAGGGAGCCAGCGACCGTTCAGATGGCACTGCTGGAGTGCCACAGCCCATCCTCCCGGTTTTTCCACAACCTGTGTCGCTTGACAACTGCCAACTCCTCCTACTGCCCCTACCACAGGGCTACCTTAAGATGCAGCCCCATGGTAAAAGCAGATGCCCATCAGAGCTGCGTCACAATTGCTCGCCACTCATTCCTATTCCTAGCAAGCTCACTTGCTTCCCTCACATCCATCCTCCTATCATTCAGGGCTATTCTTACTCCATCCATCCACCCAAACCTAGGCCTCCCTCTAGCATTTCTCCAATCAACTCTCGCATTCATCACCTTTTTCAGCAGTCTTTCATCAACCATTAGGAAAATATATTTTCTGGTATCCTAAATGGTATTTTATATATTCACAGCATAAACAAATATTTTCTGGTGTCTAAAATTATATTAAATATAACACGAAATACTAATCATTTTCTGGTATCCAAAATTATATTAAATATATACATGAGGCGCAAAACATTTTCTGGTATCCAAAATGATATTAAATATATACATGGGTTAAAACCTTTTCTGGATCAAATTATATTAAATAATACATGAGGTGCAAAACCTTTTCTGGCATCCCAAATTATATTAAATAAATACATGAGGTGCAAAACATATTCTGGAATCCCAAATGATATGAAATATATACATGAAGTGCAAAACGTATTCTGGAATCCCAAATTATATTAAATATATACATGAAGTGCATAACATTTTCTGGAATCCCAAATTATATTAAATATATACATGAGGGGCAAAACATTTTCTGGAATCCCAAATTATATTAAATATATACCATATTCACAAAACACTTGCCGAAACAGATCAGAAAAAGTCAGAGTATTGCAAAACCATTACCACAGTTACATCCCAATACTTTTAATAAGAAAACTTTGGATCATGAAAAGAAAAGTAACCCCAAGGTGGTCTAGGGTTATCAACATTTACTATGTAACCTAACTCAACCAATCCATTGACGGGGTTATTTAATTTTATATATGGTTTTAGGGATTCTCATCTTTACCAGATCCAATTTTTTTCATATAATCTATCAATAAACATGGGCCATAAATCAACCTTGTACGGAGGGTGCAATACTAAAATTAAACCCATTTTACCTTTATTTCACTCAATGTTAACACATCCATCCTTCTCACAATTATACTCCCGATCGCCTCTCTTTTACTCTCATTCGTTCAACAATTATGTATATTTAGTGATGCAATCTCTTAAATACAAAGGAGTGATGATTAATTCCCAGCTCAATCCCATTTAGCCGACTTTTAGAACAAGTCAGGGAGCACGGAGGCATTACATGCTCAAATTCCTCATTTAGTTAAAATCTAAACATCTTATATGGTAATTATCATCATCATTATTATTACTATTATATATATATATAATATATATATATATATATATATATATATATATATATATATATATATATATATATATATATATATATATATATATATATATATATTCGAAGGAAAATTAAACATAATTGAGTTAAGAGTACTTTCGATTTAAGGAAATCATTATCAAAGCTAGAACTCTGGCTTTAATAACTATACTTTTAACCTGAAAGTGCTAGCCAAATTAGTTCTCTGTTTTTCCTTCGAGGTCAATATAGCCAAATGTAGTTCTCTGTTTTTCCTTCGAGGAATAATTAGTCATATCTGTGTGTGTGTGTGTGTGTGTGTGTGTGTGTGTGTGTGTGAGTGTGGTGTGTGTGTGTGTGGTGTGTGTGTGTGTGTGTGTGAGAGAGAGAGAGAGAGAGAGAGAGAGAGAGAGAGAGAGAGAGAGAGAGAGAGAGAGAGAGAGAATTTTAGTTATAGCAAATGTTGTAAATGGAAACTAATATCTTGATTACCAACCCATTCAACAATAACCAACGAATACAATAATAAAAGGAATTTCCTTTCCGTCATAAGACACCACTAATAAAATATTAATGATCCCCATTAATATGAAAAAGGATAAATATTTAATACCAAAATCTCATTTAAATACTGCAGCGCCCAAAGTTGGACGAATCTGGTGCAAGCTAATACAATTCGTCCTTTATTGCGGTGTTAAAACTTCGGAACTTCCAACAACTGTTTCTCGGCTGCATACATAAGCACCTACGAAGGGGGGGGGGGACAGCCACAGAACTGGCGACCAAACAGTGGTGCACAGATTCTGTCGCCACATTTAGATGTGATATTGAGGAAATTCATACATCCTATTTTTTTGTAAATAAAGACTCATTTCATAACACTGAAATACTGATTTGCAAAAACTGCGAATTTGTATTATTTGGTATTACTTATACTCAGAATCTGCTCTCTCTCTCTCTCTCTCTCTCTCTCTCTCTCTCTCTCTTCAACCTCACTTTCTACTATAGGCTACCACCTACATAGACGTTTATAAATAAGATTAATTATATATGTCGAAGGACGCAAGGTCTCTCATTTCCTGGGTGTGTGTGTGTGTGTGTATAATTAATATATATATATATATATATATATATATATATATATATATATATATATATATATATATATATATATATATATATATATATATATATATATATAAAGCAGATCTTTCTCTCTCTTCTAGTGATTACGTAACTGTAATTACCTAATATATATATATATATATATATATATATATATATATATATATATATATATATATATATATATATATATATATATAGAAATAAGCACATTATCATATGTGAAAACATGAATAATTTTTACCCCGACCGGGACATGAACCTAGGACACATAAGTTCTGTGGTGTAGTTGGTAGCGCCTTAGCACACTACTGATGTGTCCTAGGTTCAAGTCGCGGTCGGGGTAAAACTATATATATATATCTATATATATATATATTATATATATATATATATATATATATATATATATATATATATATATATATATATATATATATAAAGTAGATCACTCTTTCTTCCTAGTGAGTGCGTGTGTATTATATGTCTGTATGCGTATATTTGTATGTATATGTGTGTGAGTGTGTTACCCTCTTAACTTCGGATGGACTATGAAGGGGATAATCTTTTATATAAACAAATAATTTCCCTTGATTAACAGATTAAACAAAAGCAAATGTGACATACACTGGAAGCAATTCTTTGATCAGAGATTAGTTTTTTAATCTTATTTAATTTTAAGTCTCTATATGTCTATATTGCAATGATTAATGATCATATTTAATGATCCATTCTATTGAATCTCTACATTAATAAACACCAATTAAGAATAAATAATACTCTAGTATTGTAATATGGTGATAATGATGATGATCACTATTATTATTACTGTTGTTGTTATTATTATTATTATTATTATTATTATTATTATTATTATTATTATTATTAACAGTAGTCATCGTGGCTCAAGCGGCAGCGTCCGCGACTCTGAGGCGTCAGGTCGAGGGTTCGCGCCCCGTCACGGTCTGAGGTTAGCAAGGAGCATGCACTCAGGGTAACGATTACATCTGCCAAAACAAGTCCTTCACAAGAAGGCAACCGTCCTAGCCCTTGGTAGAAAAGGGAGTCCGTGACGTAAAACAAGAACGAACGAATTACTATTATTATTAATCTGTGCAGAATAAAGACTGTCTTCATTTAATCATATGTATGCAAGATCGATAATGGCATTGGCAACACTGACCGTCATAAATAAGCCCTACGATAAATTCTAAATCTCAAGGTCATTAATACGTTCAAAACTACATTTCTTAAGGGCGGTTTACACGGTCAAACGGTTCGTCGAACACGGTTCGACACACAAGTGTTTGAAGTGATGTTCGAACGTGTGAACGAGGTATTTGGTTGTCGAACACGTTTGTCGAACGTGTACGACAACCAAATACCCCTTTCACACGTTCGAACATCACTTCAAACACTGTCTGTCGAACCGCGTTCGCGCCGGACCGTGTAAACCCCCCTTAAAACCGTGGAAAATATTCAATGATATAAGAAATAATTTAATGTCAATAGTTTCCATGGCAGATATTTTTTTCAGTTTATGATAGGCCTATATGGTGCTCTGCAGATGATACTAGTATGACCTGCAATTTCCATGTAGAAGGTTAGCCCATGACCCCCACCACAGGTTGCGGTACTACAACTGAAGGTCTACTGGACTTGAATAGGACTGTCCTGGATAGCTCGATGTTAAGTCTTCCTGCAGTTACGGTCCCTTCCTAAGCCTACATCAACACCGAATATTCTCTAATATTAGTTATCATCCCTTCACATCTGACAAGTCACAACACTCCCCATTTCTCTTTATAAAGTACACGGAATACCAAACGACTATGTCGATTTCAAGTCTTAAAGGCAAGGTTTTCATGAATTAAAAAACAAGTAAATATGAATATTAAAATTACCGACTGCTGGTGACTATATAACCGCAAAAGTTCAAATTTCTTAATATAAAGTAGTCACCGTAGCTCAAGCGGTAGCGTCCGCGACTTTGAGGCGTCAGGTCGAGGGTTCGCGGTCTGAGGTTAGCAAAGGCATGCACTCAGGGTAACGATTACATCTGCCAAAACAAGTCCATCGCAAGGAGGCAACCGTCCTAGCCCTTGGTAGAAAAGGGAGTCCGTGACGTAAAACCGGAACAACAACAACAACATCATTAAAGCTACATGACGCAATATATTATATACTCTACATCTCCCCTTGCACAATTTACTGTCTCTTCTCGCCATTATTCCCGTTACTAATGTAAATGTATTAGAGCAAAAGTCAATAATAAATAACTAAAAAATAACATTCAGAGAGTACTCAGTATATGAAGTTTTAGATTCTGTTTTCCATTTAAATTCTTATTAGAAAGGAAATATACCTTATCAGCTTAAAAAAAAAAAAATGTCAATTGTTATGCAAAAATTCGCTTGTCCTTTCTCTCTGCGTTTGTTTTCGTCTGTACGTCGCAACCTCCTCAAACAATCCCCCACGCCCACCCACCTCTCTCTCTCTCTCTCTCTCTCTCTCTCTCTCTCTCTCTCTCTCACCTGGTAAGAAGCTAAAGCATTTGGCGTCGCTCAATAGCCACATGCGTGTGGCGAATGACCACCGTCTGCCAATCAAAGGCATTCAAGAGTTGCATGCAAACCCGTATCACAACAATAAGTTTTCCTCATGTTCGTACAAAGCAAGGAAATTCTCGAACCAAAAGTTATTGCAACATCATAAATAAGATAACTGAAATTCCCCTTTGGAGTCGAAATCAATGACAGACTGATTACAATATTTTAGTCATTAATGGTATTGTCATTTTAAAGTTTTTTTTTATTTGTTATTTAAATCGTAGTTTTAAACACCCATAATGACCTCTCTATTTTAAAACGATAATTATTTTTAGCTTCAACTAACATTAAACCCTAAATATTAGCTTAACGGGTAAAACTCCAAGGTGCTAGAATCACTAACATATCACTAACACGCATATTCTACCCAATTCCTTTGTTTGAAACTACAGGTGTCGCTATCAATAAATGCTACAAAAATACCAAATTATTCACCATTTCAATGACATTACCTGACGACTGGTTAACCAGCCATATAATCACTGCGTCAATTATAACTCGAGTCACTCTTGTGGCGTTTCCTCCAGACTGCTCTAAGTCCTCTCAAACCAACGCGAAAAAATCACTGAAAAACCACCTTCCTGTTCTGAAGGTGGGAGACATCTGACTGCCCTTTCCTTCAACACTCCTTCTACTACGCCAGCATGAGAAGGTGGAGGGGGCGCAGTAGCAACCTATGTGCAGGCCCAAAAGGGGGTGGAATTAGAGTAATGGAGAGGCCATGGCACTACACAACATAACTGAAGCGGCGTTGGAGACCGAATGCCCCACCCAAGCAGTCACACGCAGGCAACCAGACAGGGGCTCACACACCTTCAGGAGGAACAATAAACATACTCCTGACGTTTAATGACCTCTTTCGAATCCTGGCGTATGACCTTTCATCACTGGCATTAAAGGGAAGGAGGTAATGATGAGAGGTAAGAGCAGAGAGCAATTGGTACATGAAATTATATACGCACGCACACAGATCTAGAGGTGTGTACTCCTGGCGGGGGGCAGGAGTTTGAGCAAGTATTGACCCGAACTCCCCTCGTCACTCGCTCAGGTGCTTCTCCTCCCATCCTACCCACCCACCCCTTCCCTATCATTGGATGACGCCTCTTCTATTTTTCAGGTGACACGACTCAAGCTGGACTACTTTATAAGATGTATGAAACGTTTACTTTATAAGATGCATGAAACGTTTACTTTATAAGATGGATGAAACGTTTACTTTATAAGATGGATGAAACGTTTACTTTATAAGATGGATGAAACGTTTACTTTATAAGATGGATGAAACGTTTACTTTTTAAGATGCATGAAACGTTTACTTTTTAAGATGCATGAAACGTTTACTTTATAAGATGCGTGAAACGTTTACTTTATAAGATGCGTGAAACGTTTACTTTATAAGATGCGTGAAACGTTTACTTTATAAGACGCATGAAACGTTTACTTTATAAGATGCACGAAACGTTTACTTTATAAGATGCACGAAACGTTTACTTTATAAGATGCACGAAACGTTTACTTTATAAGATGCACGAAACGTTTACTTTATAAGATGCACGAAACGTTTACTTTATAAGATTCACGAAACGTTTACTTTATAAGATTCACGAAACGTTTACTTTATAAGATGCATGAAACGTTTACTTTATAAGATGCATGAAACGTTTACTTTATAAGATGCATGACACGTTTACTTTATAAGTTGCGACAAACTTTAACACTCAAGTTGCATACGCAATTACGCCATTTCGTATATGTTTCTATTACAGCAAGCTCTGTTCAAGTTCCGGATTTACGTCACGGACACCCTTATAACCAAGGGCTAGGACGGTTGCCTTCTTGCGAAGGACATGTTTTGGCAGATGTAATCCTTACCCTGAGTGCATGCCCTTGCTAAAACAAAACAGTCTGAGCACTGGCTGTACAAGATGTCAGATATGCTGCGGAAAACAGCCAACAATGAACAGATAAACAGGACGATACAAAAGTATGGAAAACACAAACACAAAGATGACCTCATTCAGTACAAATGTCAAAGGGTACAATCACTAGCATTTCAAACTACTGAATGCCAGCAGAGGTCACGTCGCTTACACTGACCTAATAAAGATGCAATACCATCTCCCTTACGAGAGAAAAAAATAATAATGAGAGCCATGCTTCTCACGAGAGTAAATAAACAAAGCGGTACGCCTTTACGCCTTTTCACAGCCATCAGTCTCTTATGTGGAGCTAATGGAAAATCAGACACCTTTACCTCGCCACATGTGGCCACCGTGGCCGAGTGGTAACGCTCGTGACTTTGACAAGTCAAATCGCAGCTTCGAGTCCTGAAACGGTCTGAGATTAGAAAGGGCATTCACTCATGGTAACGGTTGCATTTGACAAAACCAAAATTCTTCGTAAGAAAGCAACATCCTAGCCCTTAAGTAGAAACGGTCTAAGATTAGAAAGGGCATTCACACATGGTAACGGATGCATTTAACAAAACCAAAATTCTTCGTAAGAAGGCAACATCCTAGCCCTTAAGTAGAAACGGTCTAAGATTAGAAAGGGCATTCACTCACGGTAACGGTTGCATCTGACAAAACCAAAATTCTTCGTAAGGTGGCAACATCCTAGCCCTTAAGTAGAAAAGGGAGTCAGTGACGTAAAGCCAATCACATCACCTTTATCTCGTGTCTGAGCTTAGCTGTGCTGATAACTCCACTCATTAAATCTATTACGTTGACAGCAGTTGAAAAACGAGAGACGATATACTTGTTCCTTCTTTATTTTTGTTTTTATATGCCATTTTAATGTGCCATTATTCATCCTCATTATGGGGGTGGACAGAAAAAAAGTTGGAGCTGGGGATAAAATAATGGATGCACTTCCTAACGCCCGTACCGAGTGATCTAACCGCTACGCTACATTTTAAATCTGTTTCACGAAGGACTGAAAAGGGTTCAATCCCTATTTTTTATATAAAAGCAGGTCAGGATTTAACAGTCTAGATGTAGTCACCGTGGCTCAAGCGGTAGCGTCCGCGACTTTGAGGCGTAGGGTTAAGGGTTCACGCCCGTCACGGACTTAGGTTAGTAAGGGCATACTCTCAGGGTAAGGATTACATCTGCCAAAACAAGTCCTTCGCAAGAAAGCAACCGTCCTAGCCCTTGGTAGAAAAGGGAGTGCGTGACGTAAAACCGGAACAAACAAACAAACATAAGGTTGATTACAATGGCCAGAAAACGCGAGAGGAACTTCATATTAATTTTCATTCAGACAAATAAGAATGAAGGTTGGGGAAAATCAAGGTGAAATTGCCTTTGAAATTTTAAGTAAAACTGTATATACTGCGAAAGAAAATGTAAGAAAATAAAGTAGGACAGTAGTAGTAGTAGTAGTAGTAGTAGTAGTAGTAGTAGTAATAAAAAGATTGCAAAAAAATCTACAATAATATCAAAGAATTGCAAAGAAACTATGTATAAAAATTTAATAGTGGTAGATTATTCAGTAATTTGATGATGATGATGATAATAATAATAATAATAATAATAATAATAATAATGGATTCAGTTTTACGTCACGAACTCCCTTTTCTACCAAGGGCTAATACGGTTGTCTTCTTACGAAGGACTTGTTTTGGCAGATGTAATCGTTACCCTGAGAGTATGCCCTTACTAACCTCAGTCCGCGACGGGGCGCGAACCCTCGACCTGCCGCCTCAGAGTCGCAGACGCTACCATTTTGCCACGGAGACTACTATCAATAATAATAATAATAATAATAATAATAATAATAATAATAATTCACCGTTACGCAAAACTTACAAAAAATATTGGTAAATATTACAAGAAAGTAACTATGTTCCAAATACATGGCTAAAATCGCTGATGAAAATGTAAATATCTGGTAACTTCCATCTTTAACTCTATATTCTTAAATTAATATCAATTTACATCATTAACACCAACAATTATAATAATAATAATAATAATAATGATGATGATGATGATGATGATGATGATGATGATGATAATAATAATAATAATAATAATAATAATAATAATAATAATAATAATAATAAATTCCGCCATAAAAAAATTCTTAAAAATAAGAAAAAAAATGGGTAAAATGATAAATAATGAGGTAAAATATATCGCTAAAATATAGCGGTGTTAATATTTACAGTGTAAGGAGAGAGTAATAAACCTTTATTTCCATTTCAATACAATGGGTATTCGTCAGCCAGGGCAAGCCCCAACCCCCCACTGTGGTGTCCAAACACAGCAGTTCCTGCCAGTAAACAGCTTAAACTCTCGGTCTTGGACGGGAACCGATCTTTGGACCTCG
>JAXCGZ010021410.1:0-5000 GCA_037179515.1 Halocaridina rubra
CAAAATCTCCTGCTCTAAAGTTTGGAACAATATTCTTATTTTCCTTTATAGTTTCCTTAAAAATTATGTTAAATCCAATGGAATCATGGTCATTGTTGCCCAATGGCTCACCAACTTCTAAATTTGTAACCATATTCTCTCTATTACTAAGAACTAAATCCAGTATATTCACTCCCCGTGTTGCTTCAAGTACATGCTGAGAAACGAAATTGTCTTCTACACTACAGAAAGTTGAAGGGAAACAAACCTCACAGCTTATATCTGCTATGGTAGGAATGAACGCATTCTATCTGAATGCCACTATGTTTTCATATTACAGTTTCCCCAACCTCACTCATAGTTTCGTTCAGATATAAGATGTGAGGTTTGTTTCCATTTAACCTTCTGTGGTGTAGTTGGTAGCCCCTTGGCTTAGTAATAATAAGTCCCAGGTTCAAGTCCCAGTCGGGGTAAAAATATTGTAATATTTTCCTTCCTCTTAAAAGCATCTTTCTATGTTGTTAGGTGAATAATTCCTTATCACCATGTTCTTGTATTTTACTTGTACTACTTCTATTGGAGCTAAATATGACTGATTAGTAAAATGCTTGAAATGAAATGAGGTAAATTTGTGATGTAAAGTAATTATTTTTTTTTATCAAAGGAATTTGCCTTTTGCCTTCTTCGGAATTATTGGTATAATTAAAAAAAAATAATCTTAGTTTGGATGTGATCAGTTCCATGTTCAGAAAGTCAAAGAGAGGTGAAAGAATTTTGCATAGAAAAATGTAGGAGATATTCACTAACTCATATGATGGTTGAATGACTGAGAAACAGCTGCAAAATAATAAGCAGCTGAAAGCCTTTGTGCAACTATCTATTTATAATAAATGACAAATAGGCAATTAAAAAGATCAACAAAATATAAAATAGAAATTAACACCACAAATTCCTTGCCGGCTGTATGTTTGTCTTTTTATCTCACAATATTACAAAATGGTTGTAGTGTGTTGGCTGTTCATAGCACGGGAATCTAGGCGTAATCCGACATCTGTCCAATCACTTTGTTATTAATATTGATGTATGGGGACGTATTTCCGAGCGCTCTGCCTTTGCCTACATTTATTCATATATACATTCTTCGTTACATAAAATGCCAACCATTGTGAGGTTTACTGAACCCTCTTACCATGGTGGAATCCAAGCTGTATGAGATCATTTCTTATTAGAGCAAACTTGCTTTAAGCATTATTCCCATACCTTCCGCATTTATTTCAGCAACGAAAAAGAAGTGATAGGATGTCTAAGCTTAAAACCCTGGAATAGCAAGTAATTCATAATCATTTTATATTCCCAAAGCATTTAGCATCTAAGCATAAACCCCCTCAAAATATGATATGCATCATTACACAAGCATATTCTCAAGTTTATATACCCAAAAAAGAATTACCATAAAACTCGAACACACCTCTGAGTTAGAATATGGAATGATGGGGTTGAAATGACCTCTATTGGAATAGATATAGTTCCTTTTATTTTACGAGTCCTTTGGGTGACACTATCTGTATCAGTGCCACTGATAATACAGCATGCTTTTGCCTTAGAACTCGTGGCATTTGACTGGAAAGTTTATATACCATCGAAAGCGATAAGGCGTCCCCGAATGACTTTGGCATGTGGAGCTGAGATTATTCAATGATAAATAAAAAGTGTGGAGGCGACGATCTTTCTCAGAAATTTTGTTTTCATTATTTTTGGTTACGATAAGGATTGTAGTTTGTAATATTTTCAGTTTTATTGCTGATTTGCATATAGACCGCCGTTTTATGTGACATAGTCTCTTTTCCAATGTGGGTAGATACAGCCCAACTGGAGTTGAGGATATAGACTGGATGCCCTTCCTAGCGCTCCACTGTGGGCTCAAACTCTCTTTGTCGTTTGCTGACTTGCGCGCTCTACCATTAAGCTACTGCTGCTCCTTTGAAGTTTTCTGTTAATTTTATTTACGGGCTGATTATAGTTAAATATTGATTTCAGTTTGCTTAACTGTCTCGAGTTAAGTAAAGTCAATCTTAATTTTTTTGTTTCTTTATAAAATTTATTTTGTTTTTTTGTCAATTTTAACTTACTGCAAAATTTATCGATATCCAGTTTTTTGTGGTTTCCATAAATGCTCGCAGAGATATTTTCTAAATGAAGAATATAAAACCACTGAGGGAATACCATGGTCATAAAAGTTACACAATTCTTAACGGGGTATGCAGTCCTTATAGCGAGGTCGCGACGCCATATCTATGTTAACGATAAATGGTAACTACAAAAATGGCTCATGTATATAGATAGACAAAACGATGGGACTTAAAGAAATTTGTGTATTTTCTTTTTTGTTTGTTTTTTCTTGAATAACTCGGGGAACACTGCGTCTTAGGGGTAAGGTTTGCCTCAATGAATATCTCGCAATGGAGAGGGGGGGGGGCTATGTGAGTGGGAGACATACAACGTGTTCACCCTTGGTAAGTACATTTTCTGAGTCATCCTTGACTCCTGTCGTGACCTCTGCGTTTCACTCTTCAGATGAAAGTAAGAAGGCCATTTTTCTATTGGATTTGTTTTTTATTTTAGCAACATCCACACATACCTTAACATCTACTACTACTACTACTACTACTACTACTACTACTACTACTACTACTACTATTACTGTTGCTGCTACAACTACTACTACCACCACTACTACTATTACTACTACTGTTGCTGCTACTACTACTATAAACATAATTTCCAAACAATACCTCATAAAATGCTCATAGTTTACTACGCAATTCTATATCACTATTATTCAAGTAATATATATAATGCTACGACTACAACAACAACTACTACTACTACTACTACTACTACAATTATTAATACCGATTCATCATCAACAATAAGTAACTCAGTCTAAAACATTTCATATTGTATAATCATTAACTTTTCATATCATTGAAATTAATGCACTAATACCTTCATTAATAAAAGAAATTAGCTCTGATTTATATATATATATATATATATATATATATATATATATATATATATATATATATATATATATATATATATTATTGTTTTTGTTATTATTACTATTATTATTATTATTATTATTATTATTATTATTGTTATTATTATTATTATTATTATTATTATTATTATTATTATTATTATTATTATTATTGTTATTATTATTATTATTATTATTATTATTATTATTATTATTATTATTATTATTATTATTATCATTATTATTATTATTATTATTATTATTATTATTATTCATCTGCCAAAACAAGCCCTTCGCAAGAAGGTAACCGTCTCAACCCTTGGTTGAAAAGGGAGTTCGTGACGTAAAACTAGAACACCAACAACAACAACATTATTATTATTATTATTATTATTATTATTATTATTATTATTATTATTATTATTATTATTATTATTATTATTATTATTATTATTATTATTATTATTATTGTTATTATTGTTATTATTATTATTATTATTATTATTAGTAGTAGTAGTAGTAGTAGTAGTAGTAGTAGTAGTAGTAGTATTGTTATTATTATTATTATTATTATTATTATTATTATTATTATTATTATTATTATTATTATTATTATTATTATTATTATTATTATTATTATTATTATTATTATTATTATTTTCATACCCATTTAATAGCTCGTACAATCTCCAGTAAGTATAATAAAATGTTCGTCGTCCAAGCCCTGAAGAGGGCAGAGGTAAGCAAAACCAAGAGACCAATAAACCCAGATAATATAAAAACAAATGTGTCGCTTTTACGAGGTAAAAACTGGTTCTTTCTTCAATGTGTTGATTGGAGCTGGTGCCTAATAACTATAAACCAGGTTAATCCTCCCACACACGATTATGGTCTTGATCATTATCGCCCACAGTCCCCACAAAATGACTTTTTTTGTGTGTGTGGGGGCAATGAAGACCCAGTAGCATTTATAGGCTTCCTCCTACGAAGGGCAAGCCCAACCTTTCGCCCCCCTTTCCATCACCCATATACAAATCTAAGGTTTGTTTGTTTCTATACCGCCTCAGATTATTGTACGTTCCTACGTTATTGGCATGAAATCTAGATACCAAGGGAGTGTCAAAAAAAAAAAATAATACTTAGTTACGATAACTGATCTCACGATAAAGCATTTGGAAATAATTTCATTGGCTCCATGTTTACTGTGCGATCATCGCTCCATTTTTCTTTTCTTTTGTTTCTTATTTGCTTTATAAGTTCATAACATGTAATATTTGAATAGCCACTGTTATAAATCTTCGTTTAATAATTAAAATTATTTTCTTGACCCATTTAAAGCTTCTCTTTACAGCTACGATATATTAGTCACCGTGGCTCAGGCGGTAGCGTCCGCGACTCTGAGGTGGCAGGTCGGGGGTTCGAGCCCCGTCACGGACTGAGGTTAGCAAGGGCATGCACTCAGGGTAACAATTACATCGGGCAAAACGAGTCCTTCGCAAGAAGGCAACCGTCCTAGCCCTTGGTTGAAAAGGGAGTCCGTGACGTAAAACATGCTTTTACTTTAGTCAAGGAAATGGATGTTGAGCAACGACTGCAGTGAGTTTATGCTCCCGGCAACTAAAGGCAAGTCATTCTCTCTGTAGATATTATTACTTTAGGTCATTATTGAATTTACTGCAAACTTTATTCTTTTGTGATTATTCCGCTTCCATTCGGTGTTGCCTACTAGTCTTATTAATTCTTTATCTTTCTTTACTCCTCCTTATTGGGTGTGTTGCTTTGTTTGCCTTATATATATTTATTCTTTGTACTCGCGGGCTTCAGACGGAGCATTTTGTTATTATCAAGTTAGATATCGTGAAGCTATGTCATATTAAAACCCAACACATTTACTTTTGTACTCATTGAGCATGGGAATATAACATGTGCTCCACTAGTGTCTCCTTCCATATTCCCAGGAGCTTCTGAGAAACAAATG
>JAXCGZ010021410.1:10000-22500 GCA_037179515.1 Halocaridina rubra
CCCTACTCACTCTTTCCCAGTCCTCCAATATTTCAACTTCTCCAGAGGATAAGTATTACCATTACAGTATATCATCCTAGTTCAGGTGAGTAAGTATTTGCTTATAAGTATGAGATAATACATAACTTTATGTAACAATTAGTTCCCATTAGCGTGGGGGACATGGAGGATGGGAGTTAAGACTAAATGCCCTTCTTAACGCCCCTCATGAGATCGAGCCTACACTACTTGCCTCTCGACTCACACGCCCTGAACTACCTCAGTCCCCAGTTTTTAATATGAGATGAATATGCAAATATAATTCGTTATTATGCAGTATATACTGAGGCTTTTTAACAACTTCCTTATAACAAGACAGGTGTGTGTAGGGAATAAATAAATTTAAAAAATTAGGCTTGTCAGACAACGATGATGACTATCAGTTTCTTTTACATAATGTTCAGGTCTTTTGCACCATGGCACCAAATGTGACCTTTTCTTAAATCTCTTGACTTTTTCATAAATATTCCACTTATTAGTGAGATATATATTGTATGATTATTTGCTTTTGTTGGTAAGTTTGTGAGAATATTTGTATTGTTCTTTAGGCTAAGATTTTTTGGATGGACAAAATATTGTTTCTATTACTTATGCTATTTTGTGCAAAAAGAAACAAATAATATATTTTTGTAATACTTTTGTAATATTTTGTCAATAAACTATATATATATATATATATATATATATATATATATATATATATTATATATATATATATATATATATATATATATATATATATATATATATATATATATATATATATGTACATTACTTGGAATTTTAGCACTTATAGTTAAGGTTTGATTGTGAATGAGGTTGGGGGGGGGGGGGACAAAAAACACTCTTTGACCCGATTTCTTAAACAGTGTAAACCTAGGTTACCATACTGTTAGTCAGCCAGACACACAAATGGATTTCATATACTCATCTGACGCGGATCTGTGTATGGCCAGGATCATCCCATAGGGGAATCCTAGCCTAACACAGAACCGCGTGAGATGCGTTTTGCGTTCATGAAATCCATTTGTGTGTGTGTCTAGTTAATTGTAACAATATGGTATCTTAGATTTACACTGTTTAAGATATCGGGCCTTTGACTCCTACAGTTTCGCTTTCTGTATTATGTTTTCATTTGGAACTGAGTTTAGACTAATATTTAGGATCAGTGTGACTTAAGACGAATTTTTTTGCAGGATTAGATTCTGCAAACCACAGGCGTTCCAAATACAATTTATTCCTACAGTTGGGAGTCCATAGACTTTTCTACTAACCTACACTTTCATTGATATTAGTAAGAGTTAATTTTTTATAGTTTTCATTTGATATCTCACACCTTTGACAGAGACATGATATCTTCAGATATCGTTGTTTATCACACAAGCGTAAAGGAACACCGAAATGTGACAATTAGGTGGTAATGGCCTTCTAACAATAGGTTCGAAATCCTCCATAAATGGTAACTGAGTGTGATTTTGAACGCTCTAATCCCTTAATAGCACGTTTATTACAGCCCATCGAGGAATTGAATACCTTTTTTGTAGTTTTTTGGGGGGGATTATAGAGTACGTCGTAATAGGGTCGGTATATGATCTTAGGAGGAATATTCTTATCTTAAATTTTTTCTTTAATGTTATATACATATTTGAAATAGTATTTTTTTTATTCATTCCTGATTTTTTTTTAAGAGAGGATTTTTTAGGCTCTTCAATTGCGTTATGACTAACCTCAATGAAAAGACTGACTCTCAAATTTCGTTATTTTTAAACGAAAATTGGCTAATAAATTTTCGTAAACACTGCAACATCATTAAAAGATTTCTGTGTACAATGTTTATGTAATGTCATCGATTATCTTGACATAACAAATTTTCATCGCTTAAAAGCTAAATTACATGGAAGTCCATCTAATCAACACCTTATTTTCTTTTACAAAACTATAATTTCAGCACGTCTAAAAGAAAAAAAATCATTTCAAAACTTGATCGAAGCGAAATAAAAAATGCAACTTGGATGTATATCTGATGCAAGATTATGGAGGTACCTGGTTTGATGACCTCCTAATCAAGTCCTTTTAGACTTCTCTCATCTCTAATGCATTTACCTTAACACTGTTGCCACTGTGTTGTCTAATGTTCTTCATTTAAACACAGGCTAATTTATTCGTGGTGAGAGCAGACCTTATCTGTAATTCAGGTTTTATCGAATGATTTCCCTTTCAAGGCAGTAGTCCATGACACTCTAAATTCCTTCACGTTTCTCTAGTTTCTACCATTAACAAATTGGTCATCAAGAAACTCGATTTTAACTTGGGTACGATTCTACGTATCAATGATAATAGTGGAATTTTTGTCCACATTGTTAAGGCCTATTGCAGCCTAATATTTCATAAAATAATAGTTAAACATTAAAAGATTATTTTTGATTAGGTCCTTCATAAGTAATTACGGCAGACTAAGAAATTATGATTCAGTTTTTCCGTAACTAAAGGATATTATAAAACATTATTGATTGGATAATTGGTTTCATATTCACAGTTTTCAGCATTTGTTTTTTTGCATCGAATCGAGCTATTTTTCTTGATATCCCCAATATAAATAGAAGTAGTATTTTCTAGTTCATACGACAAGTTTTTTCCATATAAATATTGTTTAAGCTTTCGGGAATAGAAGGATACAGGGCCGCATTTATGAACGTTTCTCTCTCTC
Source organism: Halocaridina rubra (assembly GCA_037179515.1). Classification (NCBI taxonomy): domain Eukaryota; kingdom Metazoa; phylum Arthropoda; class Malacostraca; order Decapoda; family Atyidae; genus Halocaridina; species Halocaridina rubra. Next base: position 12,747 of record JAXCGZ010021410.1, read on the forward strand.
TCTCTCTCTCTCTCTCTCTCTCTCTCTCTCTCTCTCTCTCTCTGTATATATATATATATATATATATATATATATATATATATATATATATATATATATATATATATATATATATATATATATAATGAGAGCTCGATGCTAAGTCTTCCTTAAGTTACGGTTCTTTTTCTATGGCTGCATCTACACAGAAAATTATTTGATATTTGCTACACATCTCTTATTATCCCTTCTTATCTGCCAAGTCAGCATTCCAAATTTTTTTTTCTTTTCCTTCTATGTCTTCTACGTGCCCAGTCCATATATATATATATATATATATATATATATATATATATATATATATATATATATATATATATATATATATATATATATAAGAACATAAGAACATAAGAATAGAGGACACTGCAACATGCCTACTGGCACACACGAGGCAGCTCCATTTTTGAATTGTATTTTCAGCATGTCTAACCTATTCTATTCCACTCTACTTATTTATTCTATTTTTCTTTTTATGATTTTTCTAATAAGCACTAACCTATTCATACCCACCCTACCTCTGTCATATGTCTATCTAATCTACATTTGAAGGTGTCTAAGGTATTGGCATTTACTATCATACTAGGAAGCTTGTTCCATGCATCAGCTACTCTATTACCAAACCAAGTTTTACCAATTTCCCTTCTGAACCTAAATTTATCAAGCTTAAATCCATTATTACGAGTTCTGGTTTGATCATGAATTTTTAAAACTTTATTAATATCTCCCTTGTTAATCCCTTTAAACCATTTATACACTTCAATCATATCCCCCCTAACTCTTCGCCTCTCTAGAGAATGTAGATTAAGTTTTTTTAATCTGTCCTCATATGGTAGATTTCTGATATTGTGTATCATCTTGGTCATTCTTCGCTGCACTCTCTCCAAGGATTCAATTTCCATTCTATAATAGGGTGACCAGAATTGCACAGCATAATCTAAATGGGGCCTAACTAATGCAAGATAGAGCTGCAAAATAACTTTTTCCGTCCTATTGCTGACGCTTCTTGAGATAAATCCTAAAATTCTGTTTGCTTTATTTCTGACTGCTGTGCATTGCTCTCTTGGCTTAAGACTACTAATCACAAGAACTCCCAAATCCCTTTCACACTGAGAACTCATGATTTCATGGTTATTTAGCTTATAACTAGTATTGTCTTTTATAGTACCCATTTTAACTACTTTACATTTTTCAACATTAAATTCCATTTGCCATTTGTCCGACCATTCAGATAATCTATTTAGATCTTCCTGTAAAGCATGAATGTCTTCTTTTCCATTTATAGTTCTACCTATTTTAGTGTCATCTGCGAATTTACTTAGGTTACTACTGATATCCGAATCCAGATCATTTAGATATACGATGAATAATAGGGGACCCAGTACCGAGCCTTGTGGTACCCCGCTAGTAACCGAGCCCCACTCTGATTTCTCTCCATTTATGCAAACCCTCTGTTTTCTGTCTTTTAACCATTGTTTGATCCATCTGAGCACAGCTCCTCCTATACCATGAGCTTCCAGCTTTTTAACTAATCTTTTGTGAGGAACTCTATCAAAAGCTTTGCTAAAATCTAGATATATTGTATCATATTCTTTGCCACAATCTACTGCCTCGTAAACTTCTGAATAAAAAGACAGTAAGTTTGTAAGGCACGAAAAACCCTTAAGAAACCCGTGATGTGAAAGTTTTATCAGCCTGTGTAATTCTAGATGTGCCCTTATTTTATTTGCAATTATGGATTCTAGAATCTTACCCACTGTTGACGTTAAACTTATATATATATATTATATATATATATATATATATATATATATATATATATATATATATATATATATATATATATATATATATATATATATATATGTATATATGTGTATATATATATATATATAAATATATATATATATATATATATATATATATAATATATATATATATATATATATATATATATATATATATATATATATATATATATATATATATATATATATATATATATATATATATATATTATATATATATATATATATATATATATATATATATATATATATATATATATATATATATATATATATATATATGCATATATATATATATATATATATATATATATATATATATATATATATATATATATATATATATATATATATATATATATATATATATATATATATATATATATATATATATATATATATATATATATATATATATATATATATATATATATATATATATATATATATATATATATATATATATATATATATATATATATATATATATATATATATATATATATATATATATATATATATATATATATATATACACACAAACACGCTCAACTATATTATCCTGTTTTCTACAGTTTTATCTCCCCGAGATCTTTCTTTAATAGAAGACCACCAAACTTTCAAAATGTATTTTGATATCTTTATGTGATGCTAAATGACTGGTCGGTGAGCATATGCAATTTGTTGTCGTGACACAACCAGGGAAGGTTTTCGTATCCTATCTAGACAGGCGTCTAGCATCATCTGTCCCTCAGACAACTATCAGGCATATCCATCGTCATTTGTGTGTTAAGGATTAGATATATTCACTGTGGTTTATACCCCTTTGTTTGTTGAATCGCAATATCCTTGTTAGAAAAAGAGAAACATTCTGAAAGTGATTGAGAAAGTAATATTCAGATGAAAGATTTCTTCTTCTTTTTTTTTCTTTTATCATATCTAACGCATACGGCGCCTGTAGGAAAAAAAAACTACTTGAAATAAAAGTGAAAATACAAGAAAGTTTTTATTTAAAGCGTAGAATTCCTACACCTCGTTTGCTTAACATCATCGTTACGCTAGTTATTCAAGTCGAATTTTCTAGGTTATTATTAATTTAATGATATAGTATGTCAGGAGTTTCAATTAACAATGTAAATAATTCCAATGTTTGTGACACTTTAAATTATGATAGAAAAGAAAATATTGTAAGGAATTTATGTTACTGTTTGTTTATTCCACAGGTTTGTGCTTACGCATTAGAATATTCATATTTGTGTTTCTTAATTCTTTATATGATGATTTATACACAAGTACAACTTGACCATATGTCGCGTATGGCTTTGGCATCTGAAGTGAATTTACAAAATCTCTGTTTCTTATATCCTAAAAGAGTGGCACCAGAGTGCTTTTTTACTTTGTTCTTTTGCATTGAGTGTACAAGAGAGGATTATTTTTTTTTAGGCTGATATGAAAGCCTTAGGTCTTGTTCAATCATGAAATGTTTTTTACAAATGGTTCGCCATTAACCTTTCCTTCTCATCCTAAAGTTGATCTGGGGAAATTAAAGGTGAACTGCTCACCTTGGGAGTAGGACTAGTGACCTCATACCCAAGAATTTTATTCCACTTTTAGCAATTTTCCCGCATTGGGATCTTTCTGTAATGAAAGACCTCTAAGCTCTCAAAACGTGTCTTATATCTTTATTTGATGCTAAATCAAGGGGCAGCGAGCAATATGCAATATGTAGCAGTGACACGACTTGGGGAGGTAATATGTTGCCTGTCGGCTTTCTAGCATTATCTGTCCGTCAGACGACAATCAAGCATCTGGGAGTGCATCCACTGAGCTTCAGGAGGGTCATCTTAACCTTGCTGATTTGATTTATTGAAAGAGGTCAGCCTTCCACTACGCACTTTGAATAAAACTAACAAAATTACTTATTGACCAACTGGTTATGTTTAGAAGCTCGCGGTTGTTGGAAGTTTTAGGAAGGTAAGTATATAAAGTCATTATATGCAGTGAGTTTTGGGAAAGAAGCGTCCTCATGACATATCCTCTCTACATATGACGCTTTCCCAGTAATTCACTTTCCTATTTCAATGTAATTTCTGGAAAGATTTCATCTCAAAATCAGTGTCTTTACAAAGCTTCCCAAATCTTTTGTACCTAAGAATTATGCGTATTTACATGAGGGATATACACACAAATGCAACTAATGCGGTCCTTGCAACCATTCAACGCTGTTAAAATATGATCAGAAAAAACACTTTAGAAAACTTATAGGCAACAACAACCCTCACAAGAAACCCTTAATCCTCGCTAGAGTAAATATTGGAGGTTTAAAGAATATATAAATAAATTTTTATAAAAATGGTGGATTTCCTGAAAAAAGACGAGAGTCATTTCAGCAAATGGAAGACTCTGGAGAGACAGATAGAATCTTAAATTGCAAGTCACACAGTCGATGACACTCAAGACGTCCTGAAGTCAGGAATAACAAACATGGCAGGATCCCTCAAGGACTCTTACTCGAGGAGCTCCTACTATCACACCTCCTTCTCTATGGGCGTACAATGAAATATACCCCTAAGGCATGCCACTGTTTAGGAACCTTCAATTTATATAGAAGCATAATATTAGTATAAAATTAAAAGCTTCTGACTAATATGGAGCTCAGCATGTTAGTAATAATCGATATAGAAACTTGCCCACTTGAACGTTATATATTTATTTTTTTTAAGAATATGCACCAAATGATATGTGGAGAATAATAAATTTACTCGCAGAGTTAAGAAAAGATACTGAAAAACGTTTAAAACACTAGTGTCAGCAGCAATTGGGCTCATTATAAATAAATAAAATAATGTATTTTACAGAAACTTCTCTTCTGACGAAAAAAATAGTCGGGAAAAATTTTAAGCTTAAATTTTTTTGACAAAAAATAACGCCTACTCACTGCAGTCCAATCTTCTGTAGTATTCTAAGTATTCTTTTATTTTCTTTCTTTTTCCTGGAGTGCATACTTACTGGATGGTGTGCCTGCCAACTTTCGCATTAGAACGAAAAATACGAGTAGAAAGTTTTTCTTTGGGGTGACTTGTGCAGTATGATTGCAGATGGAAAGAGATTTAGAATACAGCAAGGGTGTAATTTAGCTACACATGGTGCTCTATCTAATTACCACTTGCTTTTGATCTTCCCACACTATTTATATCACCTTCCGGTTCTTTCGGGATATATTTTGCCTTTTTCTTTACCTAGGCTTGCGTCCAGTCATTTTTCATAAAACAAAATATATTTATGCCACGGAGCTTTAATCTATTGTTAAGAACCTTCATCGTCCTATAACTATCTTAACAAAAAGACATTTATATAAGTTAGAATAAGAAATCTTGCTTTTATGTATATATATATATATATATATATATATATATATATATATATATATATATATATATATATATATATATATATATATATATATATATATATATATATATATTTTATATATATATACATATATATATATATATATATATATATATATATATATATATATATATATATATATATATATATATATATATATATATATATATATATATATATATATATATATATATATATATATATATATATACATATATATATATATATATATATATATATATATATATATATATATATATATATATATATATATATATATATATATATATATATATATATATATATATATATATATATATATATATATATATATATATATATAAACAAGAAAGCATTGTAGCTTGGAGTTGTGTATCTTGTAATTGTAAAGAAACAAGTCATTGGATGAAGCGTTTTGTTTTTAAGTCGTATGTAATACTCAGGTAATTCTTCCACGAGCTACTCTTTGCAATATGTCATTAATCTAATGCAATGTATGTTAGGTTTTATTTTGGCTTAATGTGTATTTAATTATTAGTTTTATACATGTCACTGAATACTTGGTTATAGAAGAGTGCATTAACTTTTACTTTTAATGAATCTAATATAAATACTATGAACGATCTTGTATAGTACTCAGTCTGAGCTTTTTTTTATATGATTCATTTAATCTGAAAATATTTCCTAAAATACTTGACGTGAGATTGGTCTTTGCTCAGTCATCATAATTGTTAGTAGATGATCTCAAACCCAATAGAATTACTTTGGAGTAAACTTCGATCTGCGGGAAGTTTCATTTATAATTGCAGTTGTGTAGGTATCATCATCCCTCCTTTATTTTTACATTTCAGATTTAGATTTATTTAGATATTTTTCTCTGCGTGTTGATTGTAGGTGTAGCCCCAGGGGCTGCAACTACCAAGAGAAATGGTAATACCAGTTAATCTTGAGCTGGTATAATGTATTCCTGTCTCGTAACTCTTGCTGCGGCTAACGGTGTGCACGACTTCTTATATCCTTAGTGGTTTTCTTTACGAGGATTGAAATAAATTCTGGTTTGCTTACTTCAGTTTCCTCTCTGATTTAGCAGAAGCCTTTGAACCGGCTTGTAATTAAAATAGTATTTTCTTTTCTTTTGAATACAGTTTTTATTTTTTCATGTTCCTTATATTAAATTTTTCATACGTTATGACATTACCTACTCTTCTTAGAAAATGGGATCTCGGGATTGAGATCAATACATAATGTGCATGTAAGAGGGTTTTTTTTTCCTGGAGGTACATTATGAACTACGGAAGTCAAATCGTGAAAATATTTTTGATGCACAGTAACTGGGATTTGGACAATTTGCTTCATGTTCGGTTCGTTTACTTGGCTACCTTTGATTACTTATACACTAAACTTTTTATATTCTTTACTCCGTCATTATAGTAACTTACATACGTCTTTCTTGGATTATCCGAATTCAGTGCAAAACTAATATCAATGATATTCGGGTCCTGAGTGCGTTGTTAAACTTGTAGCTGCAATTCATAATGAAGGGAGTGTACACCGCTATTGGAATTACGGCAGGCCAGAATGGAGGGTGAACCAAAGTATACAGCTTTATCCAAATCATGTTGGCATCCCAGGCAAATAACCACTACTTTTTTTTCTACTTCTAGAATACTCATCTAAAAATGAAGTCAATAGAAATTTAAAGATCTGTGTTCAAAAAGAAATACAATATATTTACAAGAATAAAATTTTCTAATTAAAGTAGTCTGGCATTCGAGCTTTCTAATAGCCTTGTTATGTGGTTTGCAACCGGATTTCAGAGTGTAACCGAAAACTGGAAGTCTCGAGGAGAGGTCAGGTAGCAAAGACCTCAATGAGAATTTCGTGAGCAAAGCAAAGAAGCTGAGCAGACACCTGCAAACACAATGTCATTACGAGAAAGAGTTTATGACTCTTGCAACGTCTAGCTTATATTGTCATACAAGACTTACTCTCTAGTAATGGAAAGATTTGAGAGAAAAGAGCTTGAGTGACTGAGCCAGAGTTAATGACTGAAGAAAACGAACATTCGAGATGGAGTAATCGCAAGAGAAAGATTATATCAGAATCTTAGAAGTAACAAAAGGACGTAAAAATTGTCTACAGAAGCTACTGGACGTTAGTGAAAAAATGCAGAAAAAAAATACAGGACATTACTTCAGGAAGTAAGGGTGTAAACTTTGTCAAATTCCATATGATATCATAATTCACGACCTTACATGATTAAATTATTGAACATCACATAGTCTTATTTGCAGAAATTTCAACAATGAAAGATCATTCTCCTTAAAAAGCGGATCTATCGTCATCTCAGGGCCTAAGCCTTCCATATCACAAGGTCCTTAGTACTTTGACTATTCTTTGTCTGTCCTTTTCCTTTCTGAATCATTACCTCTTCTCTGCTTTGTCCGAAACCTTTTTCTTTTCCTCCGTCTTAATGTTTTCCTCGTGCCCGGGCCTTTATAGATTAGTGCAGTTTTCCTGTCTGTCCCGGTGTCACACTCATTAAAAAAATATTGACAGAAATCTAGTTTACTGTAGGTATACATATACACATACTTTTTTTGTTTATGCTTAATGAGTACATATCTGCAATACGTCATCACTAAGTTTAACCTTTTTTCTGAATGTTGACTCTCTTTTCAGCTTTCCATGCGGATACCTTTTGGGATTAATTCCATCGGATAAATCATATGCAATAATCCGTTTATATTGCAAAAGGCTCTTTTAAACATAGTAGAAAATTCAGGCTTGACTAAGAATATTCCGACGTGAATTTTTACCAAATTCTCAAGGAATTTAGTGACCTCATGAAAGCTTTTTGTATGTGTTCAAAAATACATAAGGATTTCATTTTCAATATTTCCTATTGGTTTAGCTTCATACAACGTTGTGCAGCATAGTCTTTATTAACTATTTATTTAATTAATTATTTAATTCCTCTATTATTGAATTAATGTATTTATTTATTTACCAACTTTTTACAATGCTGAATGCTGTTTTTCACCATATCATATTCAGATTAGCAACTCTTAAATACATGGCAAAAATCCATTTGATTATATATGGCTTTGCAACCAACTCAGCGTTTAATAGTAATTCCGAAATTAACTAATTTGGTGTAACATATGCTGTGTAGGGATATTGGTTCTTAATTTAAATATATTAGCCTAATCACAGGACAATTATGAGCCCCCTCTGCGTTATAGATGGGACTTGTTCCTAGAACATAATTGGATAATTGCATATTAGAGAGAGTCATTTTCTAATCAGGGGAATGAAATATGGCCTTTTAAACTGGGACTTCGCTCATGCGTGTGCTCAGGTCAATGCGAATAAACTAAAGTTTGTTGATGCAGTTACATGATCACATGAAATTGTGTTTTGTTAATAATCCATAAGAATACTCATCTTCAAATGATATAAATGCATAACAAAAACCATAAAAGATACCGAGGATTCAGATTATTTTTTATCATTCATAGGGAATGAATAACCAGATGATCCCAAGTTTCGGCTGTATTAAAAAAAGCTTGTCTAGGGGTAAGATATATGACAAGAAGAGACTGTTTTGATCTGTGCGAAGTGTCACATGGTTAATAGAGACAATGGGCTTTGTAATTTATTGCAATATCATTTATGGTCCCCTTTAAATAACAAAGCTTCTTTGTGCACTTGGTAGTTACCTCATTTGTAGGCCTACAATAGACCCTTACGAATTCCTTCCATGAAGATATATAGCGCAGTGTATTATATTTAAGTAGTTGAGTGTACAACAACAGAACATTAAAAGGGATGGCGAGTCTCGCAGGTGTTCCAAGTCCCCAATCTGCGTCACTTGTGGACCTTTTGTTCTCCACTTATGCCTACTTTTGACTTTGTTTTCTTTTCCTTTCAGATTGGTTTCTTTTTTTCTTTATCAGTAATACTGTTTTTCATTGTTATTAATATTGATAATATCTGCTCCTTTCTTTATCTCCGTAGTCCCCCCCTCTCTCTCTCTCTCTCTCTCTCTCTCTCTCTCTCTCTCTCTCTCTCTCTCTCTCTCTCTCTCTCTCTCTCTCTCTCTCTCTCTCTCTCTCTCTCTCTCTCTCTCTCTTGGGTGCAGCTGCATCATACTATTATTATTTCCTCTATTATATGTTTCAGTGAGTTGTAGTCGCCGTGGCTCAATCGGTAGCGTCTCCGACTCTGAGGCGTCAGGTCGAGGGTTCGCGCCCCGTCACGGTCTGAGGTTAGCAAGGGCATGCACTCAGCGTAAGGATTACATCTGCCAAAACAAGTCCTTCGCAAGAAGGCAACCGTCCAAGCCCTTGGTAGATAAGGGAGTCCGTGACGTAAAACCGGAACATATATGTTTCAGTGAGTTCATCATGACTTTCGCTTGCTAAATAAATGTTGTGTTTGTAGAGTTCACTTTATTAATTTTTTGGATAATTTTGCTATATTATTCTTTATTA
>JAXCGZ010021410.1:27500-35000 GCA_037179515.1 Halocaridina rubra
GTTTCTGTCTCATAAGCACAATTAGGTAATTCCACATGCACACACACACACACACACACACATACATACATACATATATATATATATATATATATATATATATATATATATATATATATATATATATATATATATATATATATATATATATATATATATATGTATGTATGTATGTATGTATGTATGTATGTATGTATGTATGTATGTATGTATGTATGTATGTATGTATGTATGTATGTATGTATGTATATATATATATATATATATATATATATATATATATATATATATATATATATATATATATATATATATATATATATATATATATATATATATATATATATATATATATATATATATATATATATATATATATATATATATATATATATATATACTAGTCCCCATGTGTGTATATACAAATATTATCAAAAGGTGTACCTTATAGTCCACAAGTAGAAAAAGTTATTCCCATAACGAAATTTCCATGATAATTTTTTTTTTTACAAAATAGCCTGTAACCTCTATCAGATCTTTAAATAAACGAAAAATTATTATTCGAAATTTTCTAAAAGGGAATTTCCATGAACGAAGCACCACCACTGATATGCTTATCTACAAATCATTCATAGGGTTACCAAACAAAATCTGAATGAAGGATTCTAAAAAATAATTCCCATTATATGAAAGGTCAACATATTAGTGGATTTCTCCTAATAGAATATCCTTAGACTTAGGATTGTTGCTTGAGGCTTTTTCACCCCAGGCATATGAATGGATAACAAAGAGCTTCTCTTCCTCAAAGTAACTTTAAGAAAACGAATTACTGCCATTTTATATAAACCCTTTAAGCGGATATCTGAATGGTTATTATCAAGTATAAATATATTGTTTGGTATTTTGTTATCATTTAGGTGTTAACTACACTGAACAACTAAGAGGATGTGATTTTGCCCAGGTAGTTAGTATCCATAACTGAAGTGATGGGGTCTCTTTTTCTCAAATATGGTGGGAGTCATTCATATACATCTGTTAAATATCCTCTCATTTATATTGTCTGATGCCAGTTTGTTAGTGATATGTCTGAGGGCACATTTTCAACTGAGAATGTAACCATAAGCGTTACTGAATACCTGAGTTGGTTTAGTTCTACTGAGTTGGAGAAGATTGTAAATTCTGATTCTGTCTATGAAGAGACAAGGCAGGAGGCGTCTTCATACGTGTTATGGTGTTGCGGGGGAGGGGACCTGTTCCTGGTTGTAGATGTTGGGGGGGAGTGAATCAGAGGATTGGGTTAAGGAGGTTTCACTCAAGATTTTAATTATTGCTTTGCGGAGGGAAATTATTGTGCAATGGTTCAACAATTACCCCAACTCAGGTAATGAGGGTGTGGGGCTAATTTTATGATGCATACAAATTAGACATGACTTTGGAAAAATGATCCAACTCTTTCATCATTTTGATTCATTTGATTCCCTCCCTCTTCCTTTTTTCTTTTCCCTTTTTTGATATTTCTCTTCTTTGAAGCAGTTGTGAAAAGTTGTTATTTTTCGTTTTCTTTATACCGACGTCATGGTGCTTATAAGAATACAGTTATTGAAATATATTTCTCCCGTCACCAATTTTTCTTTTTTTATCTTCTTTCTTTTTTTTCACATGAGAAATACTGGACAGGCATAATTGCCTTCATATATATTCTACACATATGTGTCCACTCATCACTGCAAGTCGACTAAGATATTACATTCCATATGAAGAGAGCCCCACTGCCGTCCCTCTTGCTCTTTTGCATCTAAACGTTTCTTTTGACAGAAGCTACTCTCTCTCTCTCTGAGTTGCCATACTCATTCTCTGAATAGTAATACATTTTTACCATTTGCGAGTGTCGCTATTATTTCCCATTTTGACGGTGGACACAGACAGGTGGGGTCGATCGCGGTTGGTTCAGTCGTGGGTTTTTTACCTCTCAAGTCGAGTACTCTAAACACTGCGCTACCGAAGTTGCCCTCTGCATTACTATAATATTGATAATGCCCCATTTTATGTGTCACAAGTAGCCCCCATTCGAATGAGGGTCAATTCAGACGTGTTGAAGCTGGAGACTAAGGCTGAAAGTCCTTCCTAACACTCACGGCCAGACAGAAACAGCGTTAGTGGCTTTCCAACTAGCGCACTTTAGCACTGAGCCGCGGCCCCCATTTTTGTCTTGCGCTTTTTTCATACGTTTTATGTGTTACTATTAGTCCCCAAATAGGGGTGGGCACATGTGGATTGAAATTAAAGAATTAAAGCTGGATGCCCTTCCTATCGCCCCATCTTGGACTTGAGCGCGGGTCCATCACCTTCTTAGTCAAGCACTCCACCGGTCAAGTTACGGCGGTCCCCATCTGTATTACGATCTTAGTGTTCTAAACTGCACCAATGTCTTGTATTCAAACTGTTTCAAATTATCATCGTAGTTCACTGTTTATTAAATGTAGCATCTTATAAGCAAAATAAGTTTTGTTTTTATATCCAATATATTAATAGACATGATTTTAGCAAGTTTTATGAAAAGGATTAAAAACAAGAAAAATGTAAAGTATTATTTTGTCGACAACAAATGGGGGAACCCATTTGTTTTAATTGAATTCTCTATTTGATCTTGCATTTTGAACCCATTTATTTAATGTCTTCCCCTTATCACCCATTCCATTGAAAATTCAACCGTCGGCATCAGTTTATTTGCCACTCCTTTTGCGTTTACGAGAGATAAGTCTTTTTAAGACCCTTAAATAGCTTATTGTCCTAGCAATTTCATATGTTATTTTGCTTTTGACTGAGACTTCTGCGGTGCATTTATTGTAGAGTGGATGTCTGTGTCTCTATGTCTGCATATGTGCGTATGTGATTACCTAATTGTGATTACCTAATTGTGTTTACGGGAAAGAGCCCAAAGCTCGTATCTTCCCGTCTCCTGATCGGTTCCATTTTTAGACTTAGTGATACTTATCATACCTGTCCTTAAAACTATGGATTGAGGTAGCATTAACTACCTCCTCGCTTAGCGAATTCCAATTATCAACTACTCTTACACTGAAAAAGTATTTCCTTACATCCTGCAAACAAGTTTTCTACCGAAGCTTCAAACTATGACCTCTAGTTCTAGAGCCAGCCATATCGAAATATCGATCCCTATCCACTCTATCATAACCATGAAGGAATTTAAAGACTGTCACCATATCCCCCCTTACTCTTCTAGCTTCGAGTGATGGCAAGTCTAATTCCCTCAGCCTCTCATCATAACCGAGATTGCGTATTTCTGGCACCAGTTTTGTGGCATGTCTTTGAACTTTTTCAAGCTTAGCTATGTGCTTTTTCAAGTGCGGATTCCAAAAGGGGGCTGCATATTCGAGTTTTGGCCTCACATAGGTTACATAAATATTTCTGAACATTTCCTTGTCCATGTGCCTGAAGGCTACCCTTACATTTGATAAGAATGCATATGCTGCCCTTACTACGCCATTTATATGTATTTCTGGAGACAAATCTGCCAATATGTTTACTCCTAGATCTCTCTCATTTTCTGTCTCCTGAAGTTGTACTCCAGCCACCGAGTAGTCAAGCTTGGGCCTTCTTGCACTTGTGTGTGTGTGTGTGTGTGTGTGTGTGTGTGTGTGTGTGTGTGTGTGTGTGTGTGTGTGTGTGTGTGTGCTCATGTTTGTGTCTTGGGGGAGTGGCACAAGGTGGATTGTGATGTTTGTACATTTGCGTTTCTGTGTAAATGCACTGAGATCAAAGGTTTGTTTGATAAGAGTGCTTGGATGCAAGCTTGTCCCATTGTTTGTAAAGTTCACCCTTCGCTTAATCATGTAAGTTAAAATATCTATATATTTTTTGCTTTTTATTTTCATTATATTTGTGTGTTCATTAACTTTAGATTTTTCTGTAAACTTTAATACTTTACTTATTTTTCTGCACATATCTATGATACACAACTGCTTATATAAAGAAAAGGGTATTGAATCCTATTAACTTTTGGATAAATTGAAAAAAAGAAAAAGATGCATGATTTCATCTTTAGGATGATATCATCTCGTCTCCCTCTCACTTAGCACAATTATAAAGCTTTTCCCACACAAGAGCTGATGATCTCTTATTAGATGACAATTCTTGTACTTCAATCGTCGTTTCTAATGTCAATCTTAATTGAACCCTTTTGTCTACCCTTTTCCTTTTTTATATTATAGATTACAAGTACTTTCCCAGTAAAGGGTATTAGCCCTGAGAATATACCACAGAAAATTGACAATTAATATTTGTAAAACGTACACATACCGTTGTATTAGCCTCTGCAAACAGCAGCGAACCTAAACTTGATTGCTTCCAAAAACTATAATGCCGTGTTGATTGTTCTTGGATAACATGAACCTTCATTTAAGTGAAATACAGTCTTTATATAACTATTATGGAAAATAATGCCGATTATTGCTTGTTTGATCAACGGATTCATTAATCATTGGTATTTTTCTTCATGAGCAGCTATTGTAGCTAAGACTGGTAAATAATTATGTACTACAAAATGTCATGTCTCTTTCCGCGAAGAATTACAAATACATGTTAATATTTCCTGCAAGGTAACATATTTTCTGATAAATAAGTGTCTATCTCTATATTATGTATTTTTTTTTTATTAAAGGTATTAATCATTGATGTGATATATCAAGTAGTATAGTGAAGAAATACTCATACTGTGCATTGTTAGACTTTTAAAAAAAATATACTTTCACTAATCAATAATGAGGGAAAAAAGTGATACTAGACGTTTATTAATTTATTGCGTCAACGCGTCAGACATTACAAGATCACATAAAAAATCAATGGCGACATTATACTCCAAATGGATACACATCCAAGAATAGAACATAGTTTAGAGGGAGGTGTACACATTGATAAAACATTGTCACATACTAACACACAATCCACAGTATGGCAACTTAAAGTACATTATATAAAAAAGAAAACCTCAGAGAAGCACAGAACACACAAAAATATTACAAACAAAAAACAAACGGTATTATGCAGAAATATACAGTGAATATATACAATATAATATACTATAAAATATACAATACAATATAATTAACGGACAGCAAAGAGAGAATAACGAGCAAGAATAAACATCAAGGTTGTCATCATGAAGGAAGAACGAGCAGATCTGTATTAAGTTCTGACTATATATATATATATATATATATATATAATATATATATATATATATATATATATATATATATATATATATATATATATATATATATATATATATATATATATTCCAAATGAAATCGTGATATCAACAAAGCTATTATCCACAACGGAGTTTTGTGACCACCAGGGGACTCGACCTCGAAATAGCTTGTCTGATCTGGTTGGGTTATGAAGTTCCGACTTAAGTCAGTTAGTATATTGGCCTAGTCAGTATGGTGGTATGATTCTGTAAATTGCGACGAGACTTTGAGTTCCTAATGGTCACAAAAGTTTTTCGTCGATGATAGTATTGTTAATATTAGGCTTAATTGTGAATAGATATACTTCAGTTACAAGTGTCCACTGTAAAAGGATGATTTATTAACCGACAGGGAAAGTGGTTGCCTGATCTCTCTCTCTCTCTCTCTCTCTCTCTCTCTCTCTCTCTCTCTCTCTCTCTCTCTCTCTCTCTCTCTCTCTATATATATATATATATATATATATATATATATATATATATATATATATATATATATATATATATATATATATATATATATATATATATATATATATTTATATTTATATATATATATATATACATATATATATATATATATATATATATATATATATATATATATATATATATATATATATATATATATATATATATATATATATATATATATATATATATATATATATATATATATATATATATATATATATATATATATATATATATACATATATATATATATATATATATATATATATATATATATATATATATATATATATATATATATATATATATATATATATATATATATATATATATATATATATATATATATGTCGCATGACGGAAATCGTGCTGAAGCCAGAATCTGAAACTTGTAACAAATCTTGAGGGGTAACGGTCGAGGGCACAGATATTTTATTACATGCCCTCACTTTTATTGAGTTTTGGGTGCAGGCCATGTTTTCCCTTGGGACCACCAAGAGTTATGGCTAGACACCTGGAACTAACCTCCGGCGCCATGCACCCCCAAGAGGCCTAAAAGATAAGGGACCCTCGGTCCTCGAAAACACCACAAGTCGTGAAGAGAAACGTGAGAGGCTAGAAGTCAAGGGTGAAATAGAATACTCTCCCAATTGTTTTTCTGCGGTACGGCCAATGTTTGTAGAAAGTGTCAAGGAGATATATGACCAGATCCATGGGACTTAGCATCTGGCATCAAGTACCTGAAGAGGATGGGAAAGGCCAAGAAGTTAGCCATTTCCTAAACCACAAGAAACACAAACATTTGACCCGTACGTATGTACATGCCCTGGAGAGTTACCCAATAGCCACACTCTGACCTGGAACTTTTCCGTTCTATAGGCTTGTTGAAATAGCTCCTCCCCAAAATAGGAGGGACTCCACTTCGAACCTGGCGTTGATTTGCAGGACTGGATGTCACTTGAGTTCATTGGCAGGACTGGATGTCAAACCACGCCCTGCCCTTGGGGTATTTCAAGAACCACCCGGGGTACTTTGCCCGGGGCACGAATAGATCATAGATTGTGATAGTCATAGGGTGGGGGGCATTGAGGTGTCGAATGTGTTGTACTCTAGAATAAATTAAGATAAAGGAATCACCGCTTGTCCATTCTTACCTTGTACCCGTCTGGTACTAATATTCACGTAGTGAGAAGAAATCATTACGACAACTGGTGACACGTGGTGGAATAGTAATTAACTTTACGACATATATATATATATATATATATATATATATATATATATATATATATATATATATATATATATATATATATATATATATATATATATATATATATATATATATATATATATATATATATATATATATATATATATATATATATATATACATATATACATATATACATATATATATATATATATATATATATATATATATATATATATATATATATATATATATATATATATATATATATATATATATATATATATATATATATATATATATATATATATATATATATATATATATATATATATATATATATATATATATATATATATATATATATATATATATATATATATATATATATATATATAGATATGTATATATATATATATATATATATATATATATATATATATATATATATATATATATATATATATATATATATATATATATATATATATATATATATATATATATATATATATATATATATATATATATATATATATATATA
>JAXCGZ010021411.1:0-2500 GCA_037179515.1 Halocaridina rubra
ATGGAATTAATTTTATTTTGTGATTTCTTGGTGATTGTCGTAGGGGCATGCCAAACAAGCTGATCTTCCTAGGGGAAAAGAGAGAGAGAGAGAGAGAGAGAGAGAGAGAGAGAGGAGAGAGAGAGGAGAGAGAGAGAGAGAGAGAGAGAGAGAGAGGAGAGAGAGGAGAGAGAGAGAGAGAGAGAGAGAGAGAGAAACTTTGGGGTTGTTCTGTAGATATGAAAGTATGAGATCGAGGTCCTACTGTAGTTGGGGCATCTTTAACAGCATCGGCACCTGCAGCAGAATCATTGCAAGTTCTTTCAGTGCCTCTACAGGAGAGAGGGGAAAAATTCGAAAAGTATGAGTGATGTTAAAAAGAGTTTAATTCAATATTTGAGGATTTGCATATCACTAAATTTGTGGTGGTATCTTTTTCGGTAAAAAACTGTAATAATGTCAAATGAATTCAAGAGACGAATGAATTCCCCTTCGTTTATGCCACCCCCTACCTAGGTTTATATATTTATACATTACTTTTAACCTATGCAATCTATCGTATGGTCAGATCCCAAATGTGTTTAGCTATCATGTTATCTTCTAAATTTGAATGACATGCCCTCTTTTAGTCTTTTGTCATACTTCCAAACTCATACCTGTCTCTCCCAAGATAACTATCTTCGCAATCTTTGACTGAGAAAGCATTAACTTCTACAGTAGTCTGTGCATTTAATAGTACTAACTCCTACATTACTCTGTGAATCGCTCCCTATATTGTGAACAAACCTAAATATTATAGAATTGTTGTATTTGAAAGACAAACTGATGTTATTTCTATTATGTTTCAAAATGTTATTAAAGGGGATTAATTTCTTTGATACGCACAGATGGATTAGGAAAACCACTTTTTTTAGCAACTGAAATGCCTCTATCTATGATATATTTTAGGGTACATCAAATCCTGGAAAAATTTGCGCATCTACACTAGTTATACAACTATACGATACGAATCACACCATGACAGAGGGCCAATAACTAAATTTATAATAATAATAGATGAAGTCTGTCACCTATGATATGAAAATAAAATGCATATATATATATATATATATATATATATATATATATATATATATATATATATATATATATATATATATATATATATATATATATATATATATATATATATATATATATATATCGAAATTAGTGTGTGTGTGTGTGTGTGTATATATATATTTTTTTCCTATAATTAATAGAAAAAAATTATATATGTATATATATATATATATATATATATATATATATATATATATATATATATATTATCAAATAAGCACATTACATATGTGAAAACATGAATCATTTTTTACCCCGACCGGGACTCGAACCTAGGACTTATGATTACTAAGTCAAGGCGCTACCACTACACCACAGAAGGTTAAAAGGAATCCAACCTTATAGCTTATATCTGCTATACTTAGGAATGAACGCATTCTAACTGAATGCCACTATGTTCATATTACAGATTCCCCAACCTCACTCGTGGCTTCATTTTAGCATTTAATTCAAATCCCAATCTCATTCGGGCCATGAAAATTATCAAATAAGCACATTACATATGTGAAAACATGAATCATTTTTTACCCCGACCGGGACTCGAACCTAGGACTTATGATTACTAAGTCAAGGCGCTACCACTACACCACAGAAGGTTAAAAGGAACCCAACCTTATAGCTTATATCTGCTATACATAGGAATGAACGCATTCTAACTGAATGCCACTATGTTCATATTACAGATTCCCCAACCTCACTCGTGGCTTCATTTTAGCATTTAATTCAAATCCCAATCTCATTCGGGCCATGAAATTATCAAATAAGCACATTACATATGTGAAAACATGAATCATTTTTTACCCCGACCGGGACTCGAACCTAGGACTTATGATTACTAAGTCAAGGCGCTACCACTACACCACAGAAGGTTAAAAGGAATCCAACCTTATAGCTTATATCTGCTATACTTAGGAATGAACGCATTCTAACTGAATGCCACTATGTTCATATTACAGATTCCCCAACCTCACTCGTGGCTTCATTTTAGCATTTAATTCAAATCCCAATCTCATTCGGGCCATGAAATTATCAAATAAGCACATTACATATGTGAAAACATGAATCATTTTTTACCCCGACCGGGACTCGAACCTAGGACTTATGATTACTAAGTCAAGGCGCTACCACTACACCACAGAAGGTTAAAAGGAATCCAACCTTATAGCTTATATCTGCTATACTTAGGAATGAACGCATTCTAACTGAATGCCACTATGTTCATATTACAGATTCCCCAACCTCACTCGTGGCTTCATTTTAGCATTTAATTCAAATCCCAATCTCATTCGGGCCATGAAATTATCAAATAAGCACATTACATATGTGAAAACATGAATCATTTTTTACCCCGACCGGACTCGAACCTAGGACTTATGATTACTAAGTCAAGGCGCTACCA
>JAXCGZ010021411.1:7500-10000 GCA_037179515.1 Halocaridina rubra
CATGTTCACAATTTTTTCATGAGGGTTTTCCTGAGGGTCTTACCCCAGTAATCTCCCTTGTAAGGGGATGACCGAGTCAAAGCATACATCTACTCATCAAATGACCCACTCATCCCATCTTAGCTCCTTGGGGATAAAGGGTCACCATGACCCCCCCCACCACGACCACCACCACACAGCTTGGGTCATGTACAATATATAAACAAGGAAAATTATATTCTGTTGTGAGGTCCCATCCCTTTAGCTAGGTTTCCTTACCCCCCCCCCCCATAGTTTCATCACATAGTGTCTTCCTCCCACACATACACTTTCCAGGTGTCCCATACAATACAGCTACATACCAACGAACAATACCCAACTCTAGAGTTCGACACTGAGAATTGTCAGAGATTCTAAATTCTTAGCCTCAGTTTCTACCGATAAGTCAGTGTATACTGAAAGCCCTTATGTCGAATCCTCGCGGACGTAGTCTTTAAGAGTGCTATTATTCGTTAGGTGATTGGACCACTATATACGTACACACAACAAGTGCATGTCCACACAACTACGCCACATCTTATATATATATATATATATATATATATATATATATATATATATATATATATATATATATATATATATATATATATATATATATATATATATATATATATATATATGTAATCACATGGCACCAGTCACCTGTTGTGATACAACAACAGAAGGCCTTTTGGTCTTCAACATAACTAGCCAGGAAAGTTACATGTTAATTCTTCCTTCATTTACAGCCCTTTTCCGATGCCTGCATCTACTCCGAATATTTCGATATATTTATTTTACATCTTTTATTATCCCCTCGTATCTAACAAGTCACAATATTCCTCATCTCTGTTACTCTTTGCATTAGGTTTTCTTGGTGCCAAGGTCAGTTGAGGGCAATATTCATTGCCCGTCCCGGTGCTACTCATAAAATAAAAAGTATATATATATATATATATATATATATATATATATATATATATATATATATATATATATATATATATATATATATATATATATATATATATATATATATATATACTTCAGTGGTGTGTAGTTGGTAGCGCCTTGACTTAATAATTATAAGTCCTAGGTTCGAGTCCCGGTCGGGGTATAAAATTATTCATGTTTTCTCATATGTAATGTGCTTATTTGGTTATTGTATGACCCGAATGAGATTGGGAATTGAATTAAATGCGAAAATGAAGCCACAAGTGATGTTGGGGAATATGTAATATGAACATAGTGGCATTCAGTTAGAATGCGTTCATTCCTAAGTATAGCAGATATAAGCTATAAAGTTGGATTCCTTTATACCTTCAGTGGTGTGTAGTTGGTAGCGCCTTGACTTAGTATTCATAAGTCCTAGGTTCGAGTCCCGGTCGGGTTAAAAAATTATTCATATATATATATATATATATATATATATATATATATATATATATATATATATATATATATATATATATATATATATAGAACCACAAATAATCCATGATTATTCTAAATGTCTGTATTTCCTGTTATATCACTTTTTTTTCTTTTTTCCTGCTCTGGAAATCCTATTTATGTCCTCATCCTTTCGTTTACTTTCACTCGTCGTCACATTTCACAGCATTTGTAGTTCATTTCGACTCTTGCAACATTGTAAATTGGCGTTTACACGTTCATAATTCACTCACTCAATTTCCTGCTACTGTCATTTCCTCTACACGAGTTCACTTTCTGCCTAAAGTCAAATCTGATATATATATATATATATATATATATATATATATATATATATATATATATATATATATATATATATATATATATATATATATATATATAGTGTGTGTGTGTGTGTGTGTGTGTGTGTGTGTGTGTGTGTGTGTGTGTGTGTGTGTGTGTGTGTGTGTGTGTGAGTGAGTGTGAGTGTGAGTGTGAGTGTGAGTGTATGCCTTCAATTTCCTGTCATTCGCTTCCTTCAACACACAACTTCCGTTCGCTAACAACTGCAAACACATGAACTTAATATCATCTGAATTACTTGACTTTGGTTGATAAGGGAGTCCGTGACGTAAAACCGGAACCGAACCGACTTGACTTTCTTTTGTCGTTATCGCGACATCCTCTTATTATTTGGTTATTTTATAATGCTGTCTAGGATTACATACTCAGGAAAATCTACAAAATGCATTTTCCTTTCAAGTATGATAGCCTGAGATCAGATTCTGCTCTCAAAATCTTATTTTCTATGTAATTTGACGGTGTTGTTCTAGGTCATATATAAACAAGCCCTGTCAGCGAAAAATATCAGTCTCCTGGTGCCAACTGTATTGTTTGTATTGAGTATATTATAACGAAGTCGTTAATGCAAATTGAATACACGATATTATATAAAAATATGTACTATCCTGAGACCTTACATTACACGTATTTGCTAAGAAATACATAATCTTGCTTTTGTTTTCGTCCAGACAAACACACAATG
>JAXCGZ010021411.1:15000-49352 GCA_037179515.1 Halocaridina rubra
CAAGAAATAATCTCAATTGATAATTTCCTGGCTGTTGTAGCGTCATCTTTCAATAATACATCGATTTTCCACAGCTTAAGTATTTACCCTTCATGATGTTATAGTAACAAGTACCTGCAAATATTATCTTTTTATAAACTACATATCTACTACATTTTAAGAGAAAGTTCTGCTTGATGTTACAATAACATGTGCCATTAGAATTTTTTTTTTAATTTGATTAGTTGGTTGTATATTATTATATTTTAAAATTTTTTGGCCCTCACAAGTTTAAGAGATTGCTCTACATAATGTTACAATAGCAAATGCGGAAAAAACAAGAGATTTTTCCTTCATTTGCCTATGAAAGTTGCATATATAATTTCAAAAACACTTTGCTTCTCACCCTTTTCAAAAGCATACCGTATATGACGTTAGGGCACCGCGGTAACGCAGGGTTAAGAACATTCGACTCGAAAATACACATCCATGTTCGGGCGTTAGGAAAGGCATCCAGCCTTATTTCCACAGTAACCACCTGTTTGTGTCCACCTACACTAGCAATGAGATTAATAGTGCCACATTAAACAGCAAACAACAACTGTATCTGACGATACAATAACAAGAAGCAAACGGGAGAGCATTACCTTTTATTTTTATTACATACTAAATTGGTCGTATATATGTAGTCACCGTGGCTCAAGCGGTAGCGTCAGGTTGAGGGTTCGAGCCACGTCACGGTCTGAGGTTAGCAAGGGCGTGTACTCGGGGTAAGGATTACATCTGCCAAAACAAGTCCTTCGCAAGAAGGCAACCGTCCCAGCCCATGGTAGAAAAGGGAGTCCGTGACGTAAAACAGGAACAAATTGGTCGTATATATTTCAGTTTCAAAAATACTTTCATTCTCACCCATTTTAAGAGAACAGAGAATACTCTACAATAAGAAGCGTCAGAAAACGAGTATTTTATTATTTAGTAAATTAGTCGCGTCTTGTTATGTTGTGTGCAATCTTGACTTTCACCTCTTACTAATATTACACATAAAATGACATCAAATACTGGTTGAGGGAGTTAGCTTCACCACACGGAGTGAGTGAGTGAGATATTTGTAAATAGTCACACACACATACACACACACACATACACACACACACACAAACACAGACTTACTCTCTCGTTCACTCTCCTTTTTATTCTTCAGATAGTTATTGCTATTTCAGCTATTTACATATTTTCAATTATTCATACAGTTTCTTTTTTAATTCTCTTAATTTATTCATATATTTTCTTTTCCAAACCTCGTTTATTTGATATATTTTAATATGTGATTCTTATATTATATAATAAGTTACATTTCATTTTGGATTTCGTTTTGCTTTATAAAAGAGGGCAAAGGGACTGTGATTTATACTCTTATCAAAACCAGAATTCTTGAAGATACTGTTCCACCATGGACTCTCAACCTCTTATGTTGTAATCAGTGAACCTGGTGAAATGAAAAAGCTTAACATTTTTTAAACCAGCGAAAGCTCATCATTTTAATAAACAAACACGACGTTTATATTATTGTGAATTTTTTTCTATAAAAAGATGCCATTACCTATGTCTGCTAATCCCCAAGAGGTTCTGGCGAAATGATGTTGAATGAACTAACTTGGTTAGCCGAACATGGGACCTTTTTAATAATGGCTACGTACTGATCCAGTGTGCTATTGAGGGTTATTTGTCTCTTGGCGCAGTCATTTTACTTCTATTTTTCTGTCAAACATATGTTACTTGGTAATTATGATGTATATCACTAATCAATAGTGTTTTAGTCTACTCATAATTGGCGCTTGAATATCTTCATTCACTCAAAAAAAAAAGTTGGTTTCATTATAGTGAGTGGTCTACCTCATTATCTGTGGTCTATTGTAGCCTAACCTGACCAGATTCGGTGTTACGTCACGAACTCCCTTTTCTACTAAGGGCTAGGACGGTTGCCTTCTTACGAAGAACTTGTTTTGGCAGATATAATCGTTACCCTAAGTGTATACCCTTACTAACCTCAGTCCGTGATGGGGCGCGAACCTTCGACCTGCCGCCTCAGAGTCGCAGACGCTACCATTTTGCCACGGAGACTACTAGGTAGCCTAACGTGACCAGGTTAGGTTAGGATAGTTTGAATAGGTCAGGTTAGGTTAGGGTACAATTGACTACAGACAGTGAAGCTGACCCTATATTCTAACTTTTTACTTTATGTATTCTTAGTGTCCAGGCCCGATGAGGGTTGTTTTATTTTATTATTTTTTTTGGCCCGTCTTGGTGTCAAAAAAAAAAAAACGAATTTAAGGAAATTTCACTAAACAGTCAAAACTCTATATGAACTGGATGGAAATTAAGGATATTTAAAACTTTTAAGATTATATTTAATAATACTTTCTTCATTTCTTTATTTCTTGTTTGATTTTCTGTTATTGCATAATTAGCTTATTTATATATTCATTAAGATAGACAAATTCTTGTAATATCCATTATTTTAAATACTTTGAGGACAGCGCTAAAGTTTGTGAAAAGAAACGCAAAAAGAACATTTACTACGACGTTAAATTCATTCTTGATTCGTGAGGTTAGTAAGGGCATACACTCAGGGTAACGATTACATCTGCCAAAAGAAGTCCCTCGTAAGAAGGCAACCGTCCTAGCCCTTAGAAGAAAAGGGAGTTCGTGACGTAAAACCGAATCCATCGTGATTCAGGTCAGAAATATGTAAGCATATAACAAACGATAAGAAAAAAAAACAATTACATATATTTATCCATATTTTACAATTCTTTACGAATTTGTTTCATATTCATTCGTCATTCGTGTCCAAAAGGTCAATTTTGTTGACGAGTCTCAGGCATTACTGCTAGAAATGGGAGTCCGTGACGTAAAACCGGAACGAGTCTCTGGCATTACTGCAGCTTCAAACCACAATTCATTAGCATAATCGTCGGTTGTGTAAACAAACTAATTACTACGTGTTGCCAATTATACGTAAATGAGCTCTTGGATTGCATTTACAATTTCAACAATACTTCGCATAGTCACGAAAATTCTTGGCTAGATCCAACATTTATGTTTCACAGCTTTTAGCTCTATGCCATGAAATTCACACCTCTATCGTACTTCTCAAACACCTCATCGCCATTACATGCACACTGTTCATTTCTCCCTCACTTTATTTAACGAATTGTAATGTCCATGGAGAAGGTCTCATAATTATATTACATAAATATTTATTAGATGACCGATAAAATTATATAGCAAATTTTTATTAGATGACCGATATATTACTCAGAGTTTACGAAGCATTATAAATTCCATGGAATATAGCGGTTTTCCATTGAATAGGTCTTATAATAATATAACATAAATATTTATTAAATAACCGATGTATTCTTAGAGTTTACGAAGCAGTATAAATTCCATGCAATATACCTGAAAGCTGTAAAAAGTAAATGTTCGAAATGACCATTAATTTTGAAGACTTTCCGAAGCACTAATTACATACATGTCTTATCATCTCCACATCTGACAAGTCACAATACTCCCCATCTCTGCTTCTCTTTATATTTTCTTCGTGCCCAGGCTCGATAAGGGTAAGTTTATTTTAATTTTATTTTTGGCCTGTCCTGGTGTCACAATAATAATAAAAAAAATAAAAACTCTTGAAGCGGCAACTTCCATGCAAATGTTAATTTCCTGTAATTGGCAACACTTAATGATTTGTTTGTTTACACAATTGACGGATATGCTAAAGAATGGCTGGTGTACTTCGGAATTTGAAGCTGCAAACCTACCGGAGACTCAAAAGAATCAGTCTAATAGACACGAATAACGAAATGAATATTTTATCAAGTTCGTAAAAATATTAGATATATGAATTAATATATTTAGTTATTTCCTTATTCTTTCGTTTATTTCTTCACATCTTTCTTAAGCGAATAACGAATGGATATAAAAAAAAGTTTGAAAAAATATGAATAATGTGAGTAAAAACATTTGTCTCCTAACTTGTTTTTTTATACATATTTCTGACGTGAATAATGAATGACTATAAAACAATTTCCTAAGAATATGAATAATACTTCGAGCGAACTCAATATGAAAATTTGCGTAACTTTCTCTTTGACTTTCCATGGGATGACTACTGCTTTCGGTCCCGCAACCCTGATCGGGTAGCTGTAAAAGTTGCCGAGATCATGACCGCGGGAATGGAGGCGTACATCCCCTCTTCTACAAAAACTTTCTCTCCCCCTAAACCTTGGTTTGACCGTGCCTGCTCCATGGCTATCCAGGCTAGGAATCAGGCTCACCGATCTTACCAAGCCTCTCCTTCCGATTTAACTCGCTCTTCTTTTATTATAGCTAGGAATCGCTGTACAGCTCAGATTCGAAGGTCTAAGGCTTCCTTTATAAGAGGGAAAGTTGATGACCTTAACTCCTCTCCCACTGACAAATGCTTCTGGTCCTTAGCCAAAAACCTCTCCAAAAACTTCTGTAACTCAAGCTTTCCCCCTCTCATTCGTTCTGATGGTTCTATAGCTTGCTCTCCCACTGACAAAGCCACTCTCTTTGGCTCTCATTTTTCTGCCAACTCTTCTATCAACGATTCCAGCGCACCTGTTCCTCAGTCTTTTCCCCTCTCTAACCCTATGCCCTCCCTTATCCTTTCTTCACGCAAAGTTCATAAGGTTCTTCGCTCACTAAAGACAAACAAGGCATCTGGTCCCGATGGTATCCCTGCAATGTTCCTTAAGGAGTTTGCAGATGAACTGGCTCCCGTGCTTTGCCGTCTTTTTCGCCTCATTCTGTCAACCATTATCTATCCTTCATCTTGGAAGCATGCTCTAGTTCAACCTGTTCCTAAGAAGGGTGACCGCTCTATTCCTTCTAACTACCGACCTATTGCTCTAACCTCCTCTATTGCTAAAGTTTTCGAAACTTTGCTCAATGCTCACTTTTTGAAACGCCTTGAATCTAACTCACTTATCTCCGATCACCAATACGGCTTCCGCAAGGCAAGATCCATTGGTGATCTCCTGTCCTATCTTACTCATGTATGGTCATCTTCTCTGGGGAACTATGGGGAATCCTTTGTCGTCGCCCTTGATATCTCTAAGGCTTTTGACAGAGTCTGGCACAAGGCTCTGTTGGCCAAACTCCCAGCCTACGGCTTTACCCCTTCTTTCTGTTCTCTGATTTCCAGTTTTCTTACTGATCGTTCGATATCTGTAATTGTTGATGGCGCGACATCTAGCCCTTTCTCTGTGTCCAGTGGTGTTCCACAGGGCTCTGTTCTTTCACCTACTCTCTTCCTTCTCTTCATCAATGATCTTCTACAGTCCCCATCTTCCTCTCTTCTTCATGCCTTTGCTGATGATTCTACCCTTCACTTTTCCTCTGCCTTTTCTTCACAACCTTCATCTGTTACTCGTAATCAATCTCGTATCACTCTTTCTTCTACTCTTAACTCCGATTTGCAGAGAGTATCTGAATGGGGCACTCAAAATTTAGTTAAATTCAATGCCTCCAAGACACAGTTTCTGGCTATCTCTTTATCTTCTTCTCCTCCTGATAACCCTATTGTCTTCGAAACTAATGAAATTTACCCTCTTAACTCTATCAATATATTAGGTATCCATATAGCCTCTAACTTGTCTTGGAGGAATCACATAATCCAAATTTCTAAATCTTCATCCAAAAAATTGGGGGTTTTGTTTCGTTTTCGTTATTACTTTTCCTCATTGCAGTTACTTAAAATTTACAAAGGTCTTATCCGCCCCTGCTTAGAATACTGCTCACACATCTGGGGTGCTTCTTCCTTTACTTATCTTCTCGATAGGGTTCAATCGAAGGCAGTCAGACTCATTAATGATCCTTCTCTTACTTCTAACCTGGATTCTCTCTCTCTTCGCCGTAAGGTATCTTACCTTTCGCTTTTTTATCGCTACTACTTCCATCGCTGCTCTGATGAGTTGGCGAGTTGCATCCCTCCTCCACTGCCGAGGCCGCGTAACACTCGCCAAGCGGCCTCATCTCACAGGTACTGTGTGGAGATTTGTAGCTCGCGGATTGGTTGGCGCAGCGACTGCTTCTTCCCATCTACCTCCAGACTCTGGAACTCTCTTCCTCCTTCTGTCTTCCCTAGCTCTTATGACCTTTCATCCTTCAAAAAGCAGATCTATCGTCATCTCAGAGCCTAGTCCTCCATATCTCTGGGTCCTCTTTACTTTGACTGTTTTTTCTGTCTGTCGTTTTCCTTTGTGTGACATTACCTCACCTCTGCCTTGCCCTTACCTTTTTCTTTTCCTTCGTCTTGGTATTTTCTCGTGCCCGGGCTTTTGTTGATGAGGGCAGTTTCTGCCTATCCCGGTGTCACACTCTTAAAAAAAAAATGTATAGATATATATAGATATGTATTCAAGCATAAACTCGTTCTGTCCTTAAACTGTTTATACTGGGTAGATTACAAGTAGTTTTCTGTCTTAGTAAAGATATAAGCAAGCTATTTATACAATATCGAATGTAAAAAATGCAAAAATACCAATAATGAATAAATTACTAATGCATAATTTAAAATAATGCTTTAAATGTCATTACTTTCCATTTAGTACAAAAACGTGTTTTGACTGCTTGGTGAAATTTCCCTAAATACGGTTTGGTGTTATTATAGCATGCAGTCGATCTCACCATCTGTAGTCTTTTGTACCCTACCCTAACCTAACCTAGCCAAACTAATCTAACTTAACCTGGTTCGGTTAGGTAAGGGTACAAATGGACCATAGATAGTGAAGAACACCGCATACTGCAAAAAGCTCCAGAGCTTTCTTAAGTTCATGGAAATACTTAAAATACTTACATGAGAATTTAAAGCTAGGGGAAAAATTGAGGAAACCTGGGATCGCAAAGGGACTAATGTGACTTGGGACTTTGAGCAACTATATTTTACAGTTATCAGGTTTTTTTTTTCTAGGGAAATCCCTGAAATACAACATAATGAACGTAGCTGTTCAATGTTATTAACATCATACATAATAGTTCCTTTAGGGAAACGGTTGCGTTCATTTGACTTGAGTATGGCTTATGGAAGACCGGCAATTTAACTTAGTGAACGCGGCTGTTTTAGGCTATTTACATCATACATTATAGTCCCGTCATAGATACAGCTGTGTTCATCTCATGAGGCCGGTTCTTGTTGATTAAACAAGCTCCCAAAAATTTTCTCAGGGTTCTTATGCTTCGTCACTAATTGTTGAGAATATGTTCATCATAGGATTTTTTTTTCCCCTAGTATGACGCTAAAAGGACTAGAAATAATTGTTAGTATTATATTATTATTATTATTATTATTATTATTATTATTATTATTATTATTATTATTATTATTATTATTATTATTATTATTATTATTATTATTATCATCATTATTATTATTATTATTATTATTATTATTATTATTATTATTATTAGTATTAGTATTAGTATTAGTATTAGTATTATTATTATTATTTTTATTATTATTATTATATTATTATTATTATTATTATTATTATTATTATTATTATTATTATTATTATTATTATTATTATTATTCCCCCTGAGGGAGGGGGTAATAATATTTCCTCCTTGTTCCCCTGCGTGTCGTAAGTGGACTAAATGGGGCGGAGCTAGAGGACTGGGAAGCCCATCCCTCTGCATATATACTTCCCACAAAAAGTCAAAGTATATTCTTTGACTCATCCACCCCCCTTATAAGGGGGAATAGAGCTTTGGTATACGGATGGAATATTATTTTACTGCTATGAAAATTTGGTAGGGAGATATTGCGTAATAATTTCAACTGTTTTATTTCATTTTAAATTTAGGTTTCCTTATACCAATAATTTAAATAATATATTAATACTGACAAATATATAAAGCTGCTTGATTTGGTGGCAATTAAAAAAAATAATAATAATTTAGACGGCATTCTAAACATCTTAAAAATATAAATCTAAAAAAATTATGAAATAAATTGAAAAAATAAATAAATATGTACATAAATACAATAAACTATATACCAATAAAGTAAATAAATTAACAAAATATATACATAAGACTTGAAGGAGAAAGGCTCTTCCAAGAGGAAAAAAAAACAATATTTTCTCTAAGAATCTTAGGATACAGAAGCGATTTACTTTTTTTTTCCGCCATGAGAGCTACGTAATCCGAAATTTTCCCTCAAACAGTATCTAACCTATTGAAGAACCTGTTCCAATATTACCTCTACACATCTAATGGCGTATACGCTATGCTGGCTGAGTCACAATAAACATCACTACACCCTTCTGGAGAAGATACTTTAAGGAGTTAGGAACGTCTAGGTGGGAGCAAGGTGCTGACCCGCTGAGCAACGATGGGATGGAATTTCCTTTCCATGAAATTCGAATAATGATTTATCACTGTTATTGTTGTTTTTATTGTTACTTGTTGTTTTGTGTCATTAATATGTTAAGTTTGAGAGGGGTAAGATCACGACAGGTTGGACGTGGGTAATTAAGGCTGGATTTCCTTCTTAGTGCTCCGCGGTGGGTTCGAACACAGGTGTATCACTTCCCGAGTCATTAATGCAAGTCAGTAAACTCTTGAAATATTTCTTCTTTCATATCTTTTCCCTCTTTATATTATATATAAAACAGATTATCACATGTTCCCTTGGGGTCACTGTATCTCACCAGCTTCTTAGACTAACTGGCTTGGCTCAAAGTTTCCTCCTGACATCAGTCTTCTCCACCAACCCGTGCTTGGGTCAGTTACCGAGTTATGATGACTTTTTCCCTGAACACATTTTTTTTCTTTTACCATGAAATACTTTCCAAATATTATATAGAGTGAATCATTATGATATAATATTTCTGTGCAGCTACTCCTTGCCTTGGGGTACATGATATTATTTTTTCAAAATTACATATCGTATTTTTTTTACCTTCAAGTGCAATATACTAGCGAAGATTTCTCTCCTGTGTCTTATTGTCTGTCTGTCTGTCTGTCTCTCTGAAAGTATGTATGTATGTATGTATGTATGTATGTATGTATGTATGTGTGTATGTGTGTATGTATGTATGTATGTATGTATGTATGTATGTATGTATGTATGTATGTATGTATGTATGTATGTATGTATGTATGTATCTATGTATGTATGTAAGTACGTAAAAATGCAAGTATGTACGTAAGAAAGTATGTATTTACGTACGTAAGTAATTATGTATGTATGCATGCATGCATGTATGTATGTACATGTAGCAGACGGATGTAAAATCAACCATTACATGTTTAGTACTTCACAAGGGAGCCTTGAAAGAGCTTACATTCATTGCTGAAGGGAAACCTGATGCAATCTGGCTGTTCTTCTTCGAAAAACCACGAAAACGAAACTTTAGCTGGTCTTTACACCAATAATAATAATAATAATAATAATAATAATAATAATAATAATAATAATAATAATAATAATAATAATAATAATAATAATAAATAATAATATTAATAATAATGATAATAATAATAATAATAATAATAATAATAATAATAATAATATATAATAATAATAATAATAAAAATAATAATAATTGTCATCATCATCATTATTATTATTAATATTATTAATTATTATTATTATTATTATTATTATTATTATTAATTATTATTATTATAAATTATTATTTCAAATTTGACTTCCTTCAGTTGGGATTCGAACCTAGGACCTATTGAATAGAATCAGCAGTTTTAGGTTCGATTTTCGACAATAGTAGGAAATTAAAATTATGTTTTTTAAGTAAGAGACCGCTGTTTAATAATAATAATAATAATAATAATAAATAATAATAATAATAATAATAATAATAATATAATAATAATAATAATAATAATAATAATAATAATAATAATATTTTTCTCATTCACATTTTTTATTTGTAACTTTCATTGATAATTAATCCAATGTAAAGAAAGTGAAAATTCTTCTTAAAGTACATCAAGTTTCTGCAAATGACTTCGTCAATCGCGTGAGAAGACATTTTTGTTTTCCACTGCTTCAACTGTACAGGCA
This sequence comes from Halocaridina rubra, assembly GCA_037179515.1. Lineage (NCBI taxonomy): Eukaryota > Metazoa > Arthropoda > Malacostraca > Decapoda > Atyidae > Halocaridina > Halocaridina rubra. Next base: position 25,097 of record JAXCGZ010021411.1, read on the forward strand.
TATTCCCATCTTCACTTCGAAGTGTAAACACACACACACACACCACACACACACACACACACACCACACACCACACACACACACACACACACACACACATACACACACACACACACACACACACACACACACACACACACATGTAAAGCATGTGGCTACTGTTGCAGTTTATACTTTCATAAAATACTAAAAGTGTTGGTATATCCTTCATAATTCTACATCTGTATATATTTAAAAAAAAAAAGTTTCTCTTAGTGATATTTTCCCATTATTTTTCGTTTATCGATCTGCGTTCATTTTGATCCTTTGAGATAAAAAAAAAAAAATATTGGTTCCCTTATTACAACAATCCAAAGCAAAGTCTGTTAAGAGAGAGTCCTGTTTATGGAGCAAACTTAAATATATTTTCCAACTTCCATTTCAGTGTATACCAGAATTCAATGACACTTGTAAATATCCAACTCCAGATGACTGACCAATGAACAATGTTGAAATCAGCACAATTAAATACATCCCATTTAATGAAATACCGTCCTAGCCCTTGGTAGAAAAGAGAGTCCGTGACGTAAAACCGGAACAATCCAAGTCTGCACTCTGAATAATGTAAAAAAATAACCTTGGTTCAACAAAGGATATTCACCCATTGCTTTTATAATTACTATGAATACTGAAAAAAAAAAGCTTTTTTAAACACAAAATACTCATTACTTCCTTTCATAATGACAGAATATACTACTGTAAGCTGCATAAACCTAATCAAACGTTAGTCCCGAATTACATCCAGCTTGATCAAGCTTAGAAATACATCATAAAATGAAGTCTCAATACACTGTAAAAACAAATCAACAATCATAAAACAATGTCACGTGTTTGAATGTCAGTAAACACGAGTTTTCACTTTTTTAATATTAAAATAGAGACAATGCTAGGAAGTTACTCGTAATAATACACTAAAAATGCCTCCAAGGAAGAGAAGAGTAACAGCTATTTTTAAGTTATTGTTTATTAAGATGAGGAACCTCGTGCAGGTGTACAAGTCATCGCAATAATACTGGCGGATTATACTGCATTTCGACTCTACCTACTGCAAGGAAATACAAATTGTCATGTTTCTTTAAAAAAGAACGCACACCACACACACACACATACACACACATACACACACACACATATATACACACATACACACACACATATATACACACACACACACACACACACACACACACACACACACACATCGTCCCTCAGCAAGCGAGATCTTACGGTCCAACATGTAAAACGTTAAGATAATGACGTTTTTATCTCCAAAAACTGTAATTACTATTTAGAGGTTTAGAAATTTGTACACGATTTCTAATTGGGAGACTCGGGAAAATATCTTTGGGGGTTTTCATGTCATTTAGGTTAGCCACAACTAATTTAGTTCTACATGAATTTCTATTCTATAGCTAATTTTAGCTATATTAACAATGGGAAGGTCATGATTTCATTTTCATACATTTTCCCCAATCTAAATTACTGTGGAATATTAAAAATTATCAACTGATTATACAGACTATGATGGTTTACAATGCTTGTTAACAAAACTAAAAATTAAAGGATACTTATTCCAAAAACAAATCGGGTACATTTTCATGAATCTTTTTAATTCATCTGTTAATTTAGTCACTAATTATTTCCCTGGCAATTTTTATTTACTTATATTTACATGATGTAGTAAAAAAAATATACTTAAAGTAAATATGACTAATACAAAGCACATTTCTTTCTAAACAAATTTTGAAAGAAAAAATATTTATGGGATGTACTGTTTCAATAATGAAAATACATAGATACAAAGTAATTAGTAAAAAGAATCAGGTTTTTTTTTTGTGTACTTTCATAGATTTCAGAGTAAGTGGCAAGCACCAGGATGTTACCATCTTCTGCTCTTTAACAATACAAAAACTCATACGACAAGACAGCAGAGTGGTTAAATTACACTACTTGGTGTTGACAGGCCATCGATCCAGCCCACCGTAGGGCGATAGGAAGGGCATCCAGCATTTATTCCCCACCTACACTGTCTTTGTTCACCCTCTTAATGGAGACTAATAGTGTCAAATTAAACGAGGAAAGTAAAAATACAAAAACTCACTGAACCAATGTAAATATACAATTAAGACACCTTACCTGACCATACCATTCATTTTCTGTGACGTCTAACTGAAACATATTTGAGGAAAACACTACCATGTTCTCCTCTCAAAGTATACTTCCATACTTAAGACTCCTGAGAAGGGAAGATTCCCTTGGGCATGCTTAAACACATGACGTAAGTGACCCAATTATCAGCTATTGCAAAAGATTTGACCTCGGGGAATAGGGGAAGTGGTTGGCATAATAACAAGGAAAGGCGGAGGTAGGAGGGGTATGGGAATAGGTAACAGGAAGGAAGGGGAAATGAAGAGTAAGGAAGGAGAGAAAGGTGGAAAAGGAAGGTAGTAAAAAGGTTGAAAATGCCTAGAGCCAACAGGAAAAAAATGTTATATAAAGCAACTCTTACAACACTATTAGGCGTTTACAGAGGAGCTTTGCAAAATCAAACCTTAATTAGAAGCAATGTTGAATACTGTTTTCACAAATAATGAGTAATTCAACTAAGATATCAAGGTTTCTATAAGTTCCAAACGATAAACAGAGCCTATAAGCAGAAGGATGATGAGGTTCAAGGGTTTAAATCTGCTCTACGGATGTGTTCGGGGTGGAGGAGTAACCGCCTGTTGTGGGTAAAGGTGAAGAGGTGAAACGAGGGACGTCTGCAGGAGGTACATCATAAATACAACCTCCTCCCCTCCCCTACTCTACCATTACCCCCTAGAGTTCCTCACTATTTCTTTCTTTACCTCAACGCCCCTTCACTACTTATTTGCCCCCATGCTCCCCCATTCACATGCCCATCACAATCACAACTCATATCCTCACCATTAATGACTGGCATTTAGCACTATATCACATGTCAATGTTGCAATCGCAACACATGATACAATGAGAAACAATAGTTTTCGTGGCACTAACATACAATTCAAGCTCATTTCCCTGTATTACAGTGTGTGAATAAGTTTTCCATAACATATAATCAAAGCCATCGTGAAGAATACTTTTATTTTTTTTCCTTCAATGTCATAGTGTGGTAAAGCTACATGTATATTGTAATGAGGTTTTAATTCATGCATAACATACTTTTTCTACCTGATATCTAGACTACAGGAGTTTTAGTTGTTCATCTTCATTCAAGATATTGTGTGTAATTTATATATATATATATATATATATATATATATATATATATATATATATGAGTATGTATATGTGTGTGTGTGTGTGTGTGTGTGTGTGTGTGTGTGTGTGTGTGTGTGTGTGTGTGTGTGTGTGTGTGTGTGTGTGTGCGTGTGTAATTACCTAATTGTTCTTACGAGAAAAAGTCTTATGCTCTTAACTCCAGGTCTCCTGGTCGGTTCTATAATTATTCTCAATGATTCTTATCATATTTGTCCTTAAAACTATGAATTGAGTTAGCATTAACTACGTCTTCGCTTTGCAAATCCCAGTCATCAACTATTCTTACACTAAGTAAGTACTTCGTTACATTCTACAAAGAAGGATTTTTCCGAAGCTTCAAACTATGACCTCTAAGTCCAGAACTAGCCATATCAAAATATCGATCTCTATCCACTCTGTCAAAACCATGGAATTTAAGAATCATCACTATATCCCTTCTCATTCTTCTACCTTCGAGTGATGGTAAGTCTAATTCCCTCGGTCTAGCCTCATAACTGAGATTGTGTATTTCTGGAACCAGTTTCGTGGTCTCTACCATTATTCTCATCTCTTACTTCCTTCACAATCATTGCATCATTTGCAAATATATTCAAGAATGAATTTACAGATTTGTTTAGGTCATTTAAGAATACAAGGAACAAAGTGGCCCTAAAACTAAACCTTGGGAACCCTACAACTAACCCTTCTCCATTTAAACACTTCCATCTAAATAACTTTTTATCCATTACATGACATTTCCACCTATTCTTGCCATTACTTGCAGCTTCTTCTTAAGTCTCCAGTGTGGGACCGTATCAAATACTTTCTGAAAATCTAGGAATATCCAGTCTGCTCAGACCTCTCTTTCTTGTAAGATCTGGCTTACCCCATTATAAATTTCCAACAAGTTTGTTATAGTTGATGTGCCTTCTCCGAAGCCATGTGGTCTCACTGACAAACAGTTGAAGGATTCCAAGTGAAGAGAGATATGTCTTCTTGGCAGCTTCTACATAACTTTGCAAATTATGCTGGTTAAGGAAACAGGCCTATTGTTTAGAACTGCATCCCTCCTTCCCTTTTTGAAGATAGGTACAATGTTCGCTTGTTCCCAGCATCTAGGAATATCCCCAGAGTCCAGCAACTTTTCAGATATGATGAATAGCGCCACCGATATTAATATAATGCATTTCTTAACTACATAACGGGATATATCATCAGGACTTGTAGTTTCATGGGCATCTAACTCCATCAACGCTTTGAATACCTCTGTGGCTGAAAAGATGATGTTCTCAAATACTGGCCCATCATGATCTATCTCTGCAATCTGAGGGAGTGGGGTATTTTCTGCTGTAAATACTAACTGAAACTCCTTGTTCAATTTTTCGCAGATCTATTCATCAGTTTTAATGATGTTTCCATCTGCTCTCTTTAACTTTAAAACCTTTTCCTTGACCTTCAGTTTTCCTCTGATAAAGCTGTGGAAAAGTTTGGAATTTTCTTTAGCTTTCCTGGTAATATCCTTTTCATAATCTCTCTCTGCCTCTCTTCTTTTACTTAAGTTAATCATTTCTTGCCCTTTTAAGTTTTACAATTTTCTTCAGCATCTCTCTCTCCACTCCTTAGCTCTCTTATACTCATTATTGAACCATTTCACTCTGGAATGAGTGACTCCTACATTGGTAGAAGGAATGCAGCAAGTGAACATCTTCCCATATTCCTCACAAAAGCTTGTACAGATTTGTTTTTTTAAATAAGATCCTCCTGTCAATAACTGCAAAAAGCTCATTAACTATATTGTCATCTCCTTTTGGATAGTTCCTCCTTGTGTCCTCCTCAGCGCCTCTGCTTTCAGGCAAAACATCTTTGATGACATACTCCATCAACTACATACAGTGGTTACTTTTTCCAGTTGGTGGCTCATACTCATTTTTTTTTTTTAATACCCAACACTACATCTGTGAATATTAGATGAAGCAGTGATGGTCCGTCCCCACCCCTGGCCTTCGTTGGTTCCAGTATATGATTGTGTGTGTGTATGTGTGTGTGTGTGTGTGTGTGTGTGTGTGTGTGAAACAATAAATCTATGCATTGAAAGTTAAATATTATAAGCCAATTCATCACCTGCAAATTTTCAATAAATATTTTACACGAGAAAATACACGATAATACGTCGAAATTAAAACTAATTATCCATGAATGTAGCAAGTAACCTGTAAATATACTTGTTATAAATGCTTTAAGTCGGAGTTGCATTCAAAATATAATGGCTTAAAATCTTTGAACACCAATATAAGATATCGACGTAATATTGATCAGCTAAAAGCTAATCTGAATGCATAATGGAGAGAGAGAGAGAGAGAGAGAGAGAGAGAGAGAGAGAGAGAGAGAGAGAGAGAGAGAGAGAGAGAGAGAGGACATGCGTGCCTTAACGGCCATATACTGCGCAGTCCTTCATTTTGCTTTCTAAGCTGTCGAATCCAGTTACATTTTTAGTGTTCAAAAGAAAGCTTTAAACAATTTATTAGTCATTACCGTGATCGCGTGAGCTAGATCTCAAATTCTCTAATATAAATTTAACTCATCGTGTTGTAATACTTCGATACATTATAGTTACAAAATAAAATATAATAACTATAAATAAAGAACGTTATCCCTAAATTAATTATATCAATCCGATACCCCAATTGGGTAACACGAAAAATGGTGGTTCTGTTTAATATTAGTGAAGAAGGAATATTAGAAAAAAGAATAGTATATAGAAAAGGCAAGTGAAAGACGAAAGATCAAACGTGTAAAGGTATAGTTAAGATATATTACATATAAAAAATACGCATTATATATATATATATATATATATATATATATATATATATATATATATATATATATATATCTGTGTGTGTGTAATTCAGTTCTAACATTCGCTACATGCTAAACTTTCATTTACATGGTAGACTCGGAGACAGACAGACAGATATACAGAAAAACATAATCAGAGTGAAATCTTCCGATGGAAATAACAGTGGTCACTAAATAACCCTTTCGATTGTTAATGCCTCTCAACAGACAGTGAATGGCAGAAACCACAGAAATAAGACGCAAGATTGTGGCATCACATTGCAATAAAAGTCGAAGAAGAATGACCACAAAAGTGGGGGAATAGGCCTAACAATGAAGGCATTCTCATATATATATATATATATATATATATATATATATATATATATATATATATATATATATATATATATATATATATATATATATATAGTGTGTGTGTGTGTGTGTCAGAGAGAGAGAGAGAGAGAGAGAGAGAGAGAGAGAGAGAGAGAGAGAGAGAGAGAAATAATATTTGTGTAGCTTGAGTTAAATAATATCCTAAATGTTTAAGTCACTGAGAAGTAAGGTCTAAGCCTAAATATTAAGCTTTCACGTAATGCTGTAGATATCTTTACCTTAATATATTAACAGCGATAATTTGAATAAAATGTTTAGCTATTAGAACAGCATAATATATGTTTGAGAGTTGAAAACGGGATCCTAGCCATACACAGAACCGCGTCAGATGCGTTTACGAAATCCATTTGTGTGTGTCTAGCTAACTAACAATATGGTATCCTAGGTTTACACTGTTTAAGAAATCAGACAAATGACAGAAGACAAGGAGAACGGATTTCGTTGTTGCATCACAAGTCATTTAACAATACGATGAAAGTGTGTCTTTGGTTTGAGGCGATGATGAGGAAGGTTTGAGGAGAGAGGAGACGTTATGAGCATGTCTGATAGGTCGGGAGGATGGGGTAGGGATATGATGGAATGGGATGTGGTAGAGGCTGACTGTGGAAGGGTAATAGGAATGGCTAGGGGGGAACGAGCAGGAATTGGCAGTGGGAGAGAAATGAAGGGAGTCTCATCTTGGCAATAAGTTATCACGTTTTCTAGAGCTGCATAAATACCGCCACACAGCAACTTACTGAAACAAAAAAAGAATACGTTGATTTTTCAGGGTTTTACACTATTCATTATTTTACTGCATGAGTTTACTTCTCGTTGAGATAATATTCTGATATTTTGCACATGTGTAAACAAGGGACAGATTAAATCTTATAGTCTCTTTCTTTTGAATATATGCTAATTTTGTTATTTTCTTCTTTTTCTTCATTATTATTATTATTATTATTATTATTATTATTATTATTATTATTATTATTATACCTCTAGTTGTTGTTATTGTTCTCTTCTTCTTCTCATTATTATTATTATTATTATTATTATTATTATTATTATTATTATTATTATTATTATTATTATTATTATTATTATTATTAGTTGGTACTCTTGAGTCATTCATAAATCTCTAAGCTCTATTATTGTTCTTTACATAGTCTGTAAAAATTACCGGAAACAAAAATAAATAACAGCACTCATTAAGCAATCTTACATTTGGTAGTTCGGAATTTTATATTCTTATTTTTATTTAAAATAAGCATACATAGTAAAATGGAGAATGTGTGTGTGTGTGTGTGTGTGTGTGTGTGTGTGTGTGTGTGTGTGTGTGTGTGTGTGTGTGTTTGTGCTTTTAGAAAATATATACTGTTTAGATGTGGCCAAACATGTTAAATTTGTCTTTCAGCAGTCAAAGAAAAAGTGACTAACATGTTAATCTGAAAATGAAAACTCGTTGACCCAGTAGTTATACAAGCCATAAAGATGTTATCTTATGGCCCAGACGAAACGGGAAGTTCATCTTTTACCGAAGTAAATCTAGACAGCTATTTCAAAAAAGCTTAAGATGTTCCGGGCCAACGCCTCCGCCACGACAACTGTCTCTCCCGCCGTTGCAGCGCCTCGCTAAGTCGTAGCTTCCTTCCCCATCACCGCTAAAAACCCGCCGCAGGACCGCAAGTATCTTCCGTTCCGTTCGATAACTTTAAAGTTTGTTAACATCCCTCGCTTTATTGATAAGTGCGCCTTATTAAGTAAAAAAAATACAGAGAGAATTCAGTTATAAAGTACTGATGCTTTTCCTTTAAAGCTGCATTAGCAGCGGTATTACCTGTTGTAGCTATTTCAGTTTAAACATAACAGTCAAGAACATCAACATCTGCTTTAACATTAGCCATAAGGCTTGGACGAACACAAGAAAGAAGCGATTGACCATTAAAATGAAGCAGTCTCGAAGACGGAAGTTTTTTATTTTCTTTTTTAAAGCTCTTCCCTTATTTATACAAAGAAACCATAAGCAATGACCAAATATAATATACATATTTTCTATAGAATACGAGTAAGTATTTTCATTTGAAGAAGACTTAAAACGGAGTGTTCTCATCTTCAACTATGAAACTGATCTACATGAGACCCAGCCACATACACTAGTTTAAACGGAACCAAAGACCACATCATCCTAATGATGTGTAAAATATATGGCTAGAACTCGGTATACCTCATATGCATTACAAAGGACGTCACCGATGCATTCACAAGTATGATACTTGTAACCGCAGACAAACGGTAATTTTTTAATATGAACTTCAACCAGTATGTTGTTTGCCGTCTTTAGTCACTATTAATCCTCATTCGAAAGGGGGTGGACACTGACATATTGGAGCTGGGGAATCAAGGGTAGATGTTCTTCCTAACGCACGTGTAGAGTTTTGAAATTTCCAGTAACATTTTCCAAAAAACGACATAGGCTCATGTATAGAATGTATACTTAGCTGCATTAGCTTATGCTCTGACAAGAGCAACAAAGAGTGCCATATAGCTTTCACGTCATATAGAGAAAGAAATAAAAATTATAATAATAATAATAATAATAATAATAATAATAATAATAATAATAATAATAATAATAATAATAATAATAATTAATAATAATAACAATAATAATAATAATAATAATAATAATAATAATAATAATAATAATAATAATAATAATAATAATAATAATAATAATAATAATAATAATAATAATAATAATAATAATAATAACAATAATAATAAAGATAATAATAATAATAATAATAATAATAATAATAATAATAATAATAATAATAATAATAATAGTAATAAAATGATAATAATGATAAGGATAACAATAATAATAATAATAATAATAATAATAATAATAATAATCCTAGTTTTATGTGTCGCAATATGGGATTGGACACTGGCAGCGTGGTTGGGAATTAAGGTTGGATGCCCTTCCTAAAACCCCACGGTGGGCTCCATCGTGGTTCTGCCAACTCCTGGGTCGAGCACGCTGATATGAAAATAAACAATCTTAAATAATAAAGTTACTCGACTCAAGCTGAAGGGTTCGCGCCCCGTCGCGGTCTGAGGTTAGCAAAGACATGCACTCAGGGTAACGATTACATCTGCCAAAGCAAGTCCTTCGCAAGAAGGCAACCGTTCTAGCCCTTAGTAGAAAAGGGAGTCCGTGGCGTAAAACCGGAACTCGACTCAAGCTGGTGCTAAATGCAGTTGATTTATGCCAATATGAAAATAATAAGGAACGTTACTATCATCGAAAGGATAATACGAATTTGAAACTGATATTAACAATAAAATTACTGAGGGCTCCGGTAGCTCAGTGGTAAAATGCGCAAGTCGGTAAGCCACTAAAACATTTCCGAACCCATTGCGAAAGGTTAGAAAAGGCATCCAGCCTTAATCCCCCAACTCCAAAATGTCTTTGTTCATCCCTATTTGAATGGGGATAGCTGTGACAATACGGCTCTTTATAAACAATAAACTTTCCTATTTGGGATTTTTACATCACTATCCTCTACCAAATGATATAATTAGGTCTATGTGACGTAATTCTCTCTCTCTCTTTCTCTCTCTCTCTCTCTCTCTCTCTCTCTCTCTCTCTCTCTCTCTCTCTCTCCTCTCTCTCTCTCTCTCTCTCTCTCTCTCTCTTTCACATTCACAAACACACACACACACACACACACACACGTACATACACACACACACACACGTACACACACCTAAAAAGATCAACATTGTCCTACTTCTTATGACCATAACAATGGTCACCTATAAACTAACCAACCGTACTTCTAAAATTAACACCAAAACACCAGTCCTTTCTTTAACACATTTCTAAGAATAGAGGAAAAGTGTCATCCACTGTAGCAGACCTTTATAATTATCATCTGCACAGAGCCTGTCTGTGATGTAACAGGAAATCGTGAACCGTGGAAGCCGTGGACTATATTTTCTAAAATATAAGGCTTACTGGTCTTGCTAGGGGTGGCTTAAGGGTTGCAATGTTGACAAATACTCTCTCGGGGTGTGGCTCATTTAAGGCTAATTGCGCTTAACGGTCACTTAGGCTATGTGAGTAGGCCACATTACGGCTTATGTCATATGGGCCATAGTGACAGCAATATATATATATATATATATATATATATATATATATATATATATATATATATATATATATATATATATATATATATATATATATATATCATATTTTACCGAGACCGGAACTCGAACCCAAGACACATAATTACTGTGCCAAGGCGCTACCAACTACACCACAGAAGGTTTAAAAGAGATACTAACCCTAAATCTTAACTGCTATACTAGAAATGAACGCATTCTTTCTGCATGCCTTTTTGTTCATATTACAGCTTCTCCCAACCTCACTCGTGGCTTCGTTTTCGCATTTAATCCAATTCCAATCTAAATAGGCATCAACAATAAGCAAAGAAACACATTAACATATGTGAAAACATTTATCATATTTTACCCCGACCAGGATCCGAACCTAAGACACATAATTACTGTACCAAGGCGCTACACCTTCTATGGTGTAGTTGGTAGCGCCTTGGCACAGTAATTATGTGTCTTAGGTTCGAGTCCCGGTTGGGGTAAAATATGATTCATGTTTTCATATATGTTAATGTGTTTATTTGATTACTGTTAATGCCAATTTAGATTGGGATTTGAATTAAATGCGAAAACGAAGCCACGAGTGAGGTTGAGAGAAGCTGTAATATGAACAAAAAGGCATTCAGAAAGAATGCGTTCTTTCCTAGTATAATAATTAAGCTGTAAGGTTGGTTTCTCTTTTAGACCTTCTGTGGTGTAGCTGGCAGCGCCTTGGCACAGTATATATGTGTCTCATGTTCAAGTCCCGGTCGGGGTAAAATATGATTTATGTTATCACATATATATATATATATATATATATATATATATATATATATATATATGTACTTTTATTATTAGTAAATATAATGATGTCATAACTAAAATTTTCCTTATTGTAATCTTCTGCTCTGATAACACTGATCAATCGCACTTACTGACGAGAGCTTATAAAAGAATAACTATATCAACAAAATTAGTGATCACTAGGAGCAGAATGAGAGAGAGAGAGAGAGAGAGAGAGAGAGAGAGAGAGAGAGAGAGAGAGAGAGAGAGAGAGAGAGAGATTGAATTTTCTAGATATACATGCGTTCAAATGATACACACTGACATGTATATCACTAATGAGCTAGTCATAGAGTATAAGAAATAAAGTCTAATATAAAATACAAAACAAGAACCCGTGAAAAGGCCTCTCACTGGCCTTGCCATAGCTCGAATGTAATACCTCCGGTGTTTCTCCTGCCGTAATTCAAACCAGGTGTTTCTTCAATTAAGAAATAAAGTTCATGAAGCAAGGGCTCTCTCTCTCTCTCTCTCTCTCTCTCTCTCTCTCTCTCTCTCTCTCTCTCTCTCTCTCTCTCTCTCTCTCTGTAGACCACCCTATTTAATACCGCGTCTAGTCACAAAGCCTAAGGGCCTTTCGGATGATTTAGGCGTAAAGTGCTCTAAAATATTGCATAGAAGTTCCCAGGGTCGTCTCCAGGTTAAGTACAACGGACCCCTAGAAAGGGCTTTAGCTTGGCAATCCCTCAAGAAAAGGATGGAACGCCCTAAAAGGTGGAAAACCTACACTATATCTCGATTATTTATTATATCAAAACAGAAATAGCATGTAATTATTCTACTATCTCCAGTTTTTCCCACATTTATAGATGACTGCTGTTTTTCACTCGCCTCCTGGAGACCAGTGTCTGGTTTTGCTTAAAAAGGTTTACTGAAGGATTCTCTGCCCGGCACCAACCCTCTCAATGACCACCAGACCTTGGGAGTGCCACAAGCTGAGCTTGCTGGCTCTCCCAGTGGCTAGTTACATCATCAAATGACACTATTTATTTTACATTCTAAGCCCTTTTCGTAGTCTACTTTGGCGGTCGATGTACGTGAGAAAATGCTATAAAAAAATATTAGTCATAATTAGCAAAACAGCCACAGTTGAAAGTGGTATAAAAAATGTACACATTTCTTTTTCAAATACTCTCAATTTGAGTGTGCACAAAATCAAATCTAAGAATATTCTTTCTAACATATTCAAAATTTTAAGGTATAAAGAATTTAGATCTAAGAATATTCTTTGTAAAATTATAATCGCAATCTTAAGTTTTATAACTAAGATCAAATCCAACAATTTCTTTCTAAAATTTTAACGATTCTAAAATATTTTTTAAAATCACATATAATAACATTATTTAAAAAGAAAATAAACCAAAAGGTATGAAAATCAAATTAGTGCATTCCTTTCAAAAAGGATTATTATCTTAAAGATATACAAAAATTATTTTTTTTTTTCTAAAATATTCGCATTCCCAAGTGATAAAAATTAAATAATGAAAGCTTAGTAAAAAAAATATGATACATTCATCATGAATCTCCAGACACTGGGGGAGCACGTTAGTTCTACCCTGTGCCGGTCCTAAGCCAGGATCAATTTAGGGAGTTGATTTCAGGAAGAAAATCTGGCCGTAAAACTCTGTCAACCCTAGTCTCCAGGAGAGTAGCGTGATGCAGCGACCCCAAATTTAAATAGGATAAGCTGCCGATAAGGATATGATATCCTTCATAGAGGCAATGATTTATATATATTATTACACTTTACATTTTCAGGGGGATCGCGGTACCACGGTGGTTAGAACGCTAGACTCGGAAAGTAACAACCCAGCTTTCGAGTCCACCGCAAGGGTGTTAAGAAGGGTATTTAGCCTTCATTCTCAAGCTCCTACCTGACTGTGACCATCCTACCCCCAATTGAATAGGGATTAATACTGACATGAAACGGCAAAACAACAACGTTTTTACGTTTTTCACAGAGTAGAAAACGTAAATCTTAAAAAAAAAAAACATTTATTATACTATACATTCTCAATAAAAGAGGCAAATTCATGTTAAAAAACCAAAACCAAAAGGGAACTAATGAATATTACTAAGAAATAAAGGACATGGTGAATTGCAAATAAAATGGGTTATGGACCCGCGTATATATATATATATATATATATATATATATATATATATATATATATATATATATATATATATATATATATATATATATATATATATATATGTATATATATCAATTAGAGAAATGCTTCAGATTCTTCTTGTATTATTAAAAAGACTCTAATAACTCAACTTATGATATACTGAATCAAAGCTGAAACCAAAGCGATCAGTTCTCTTCGAAACTCATCTCTGTCCACATTTAGATATTTTTCTTTTTTAAGGGAAATTTAAGAGAAATGTATGGATGCAGTAAAGAAGGGAATACTGCAGGAATATATGATAAAATGGAAGAATTGAAGGATAGGGGCATAATAAGGAAATTAATAATAATGACGACTAAAGTAGTAGTTAGAGAATTAAGAACAAATAATGTTAGTTAAATAGAGAGATAATATTAAAGCAAACACAATAACGCGTAGTAATAGTAGTGAGAATAGTAATGATAATCTAGATTATAATTATTGTGGCAATAAGAGTAAAGTTATAAAATTTCTCTACCAAGCCATATATATATATATATATATATATATATATATATATATATATATATATATATATATATATATATATATATATATATATATATATATATCATCCATTTGTAAAATAGCACGAAAAAGTTCCATAAAATAAATGAATCCTGGTTTTTATTTCTTTTATATAATTACCAAATATGGTGTTCTTATGACTTTTAGTATCAAAGCATTACAAAAATTTAGTTCTTAATCTCATAGCTTCGGTGATTTTCTCAACCAAGTCTTTCATCTTAGAGAGGAGTAGGTCGACACAAAAATAAATCACGTACGAGACGCGACACCATTTTTGTGATAACTTTCAACAGCTGTGATTTGATCATTTACTTGGAGGAATTCATGCAATATGTATCACTCCACGTTCGAATCAAGGTGACTTTCCATTAAAGGTACCAACTCTAAGTGAAGTAATTTATCAAATTTTCAATTTCAGGTATGAAATATATATATATATATATATATATATATATATATATATATATATATATATATATATATATATATATATATATATATATATATATATATATATATCCGGTTCCGGTTTTACGTCACGGACTCCCTTATCTACCAAGGGCTAGGACGGTTGCCTTCTTGCGAAGGACTTGTTTTGGCAGATGTAATCCTTACGCTGAGTGCATGCCCTTGCTAACCTCAGACCGTGACGGGGCGCGAACCCTCGACCTTACGCCTCAGAGTCGGAGACGCTACCGACTGAGCCACGGCGACTACTATATATATATATATATATATATATATATATATATATATATATATATATATATATATATATATATATATATATATATATATATATATATATAGAGTGGCGTGTTGGCCGTGCTTGGAAGAGGGTGTGTAGCACGACGCTCCAATTTGTATTTCTGATCGTCTGACTTGTGATTATTCCGATTGCTGTAAAGAAAATTCCGACTCAATTTACTGTATTTCTGACCGTTACGGCTGTGGTAAAGAACATACCCCATAGTGAGTGCGAGAGGGAATCTCATACCTCCCTACCAGTGCATCATTGTGTGTGTTAAAATACTTACACACACACACACACCAGTCTGATAGGCTCAGCGCAAGAGAGGCATATACTTGAAAACGACACCAAGCTCTGAATTTGACCACCCCTCCTTACACCCCCATCACCAAATACTCTCCTTATGGCTACCCCCCCCCACCTGAAAGGGGAACACGTTCCTCAACGAAGGTACTGGCCAAAGACAGAGGTATCAAACCTAGGTCTGTGTTCCCAAGGAAGGATTTTCACCTTCTAAGCTTTCCAGAAGGTATATCTCTCGCGGAAAAATTTCAATGGAGGAATAAATTCCTTCCCATTCACCATCATTCGCTGAGCATTCCCAACCAAAGCAAATGGTGGTTTAATCATCTATATGTCATGAGGAAAAACAAGCATCTTATTGAAGAATTGCAAAGGGGTGTGCATGGGGGGCTCCAATTCGTGTCAAAGGATAAGCCACCTCTTAGAACATTTTTCATTAAAGGGTTTCCTACTTATTGGAATAAAGAACAACTGCACTCCCTCTTAGAAAATGAAGATGGGAAATACATCGAAAGCCTACAACGCTTAAAGTATGATGGAAAAGAATCTTCGACTCTAAAGATGATGTGGAAATCAATTGAAGTCAATCCTCCAGAAGAAATTGTCCTTCTTCCAGGGATTAAAGATCCCCCTATCCTCAAAGTGCAAGAAAAATCTTCAACCAACATCCAGCGCTCCCTCTATTGCCAGAAGGGGCACACTTATCAAAAATGTTCAGCAGAGACTGCTGGGCCCATCACAACAACTCCTCGGTCCCGGACTTGCTCACGATGTGGCACAGTCACTGAAAATATGTGGGAGCATAACTGTTCCCAGCAGAATGAAGATAGTATCACCTCGGAGAGCCAAGATACAGGATCTGCCGAGGGTGAATCATTACTGACAACTACAGATGAAGCAGTTCAGGTACAAATTGTAGCAGTGAAGGAACAAATCACAGCAGTGAATGAACAAATTGTAACAGTGAATGAACAAACTATCAGAGATAACGACCGAGAACTACAGTGCAAAAATAACTCCTATGAAAAGATGCTCAAAAACTTAAAAGAGCAAGTAGCTACATTAATGATTCAGCTTGAAAATATGACAAATGAATTATTTAAGGTTTGTCCTATATCATCTCAAAATGATAATGGCAGTGACAAGGAAATAGCTCAAAGAACCCAAATATCACGAGCTGCTAAAGTCAAAGGTAAAGCCCTCATACTTGAACAGGTAAAATTCCTTAACACTGCAGATAATTAGATGCAGATATCACTCTCCCAACTTTCTATTCTTTAATTTTTTTTTTCTTTCTTTCTAATTAATCACACCCTTCTTACTACAATGAACCTGTCTCTTATCTCTATGTCATACCTTTTCTTCATAAATAGATATGTGTGTGTGTGTGCATGTGCATGCATATATAAGGAGATTCTCATGTATGTAGGTATGTGGGTGTATGTGTATATGTATATGTATATGCATATACGTGTGTGCGTATGTTTGTGTATATTTGACTGCATGTATGTATACGAGTGTACATGGAAGTACGTCTGCATGCATGTATCGATGTATACGTACACACGTGTGTATGTGAGCATACACACGTGTGTATTTGTATGTATGTGGTCGTGTGCTGCTCTGTGCACATATGTACAAAAATATTCTGTGCATATGCATGCTTATGCAAACATGCATAAGTATATTACTGTACTGATGTTTGTTTGTATGTGTATTCATGTGTTCATGTATGTAAGTGTGCATACATGGGTATTCATTCATGCTCATGTGCACATGTGTATTTGTGTGCATGTATATGTATGCATGTTTGCATGTGAGTATACAAGTATTTGTATGTATGCACCTGTGTGTGTGCATGTATGTGCATACATGTGTGCAGGTACATGTACATATATACGGGTATGCATGTATATGTCTATCACTATTCCTATAGCTGTTGGTGTGAATACTGTTGTGACACTAGTGATTGTTATTATAATCATTAACTTCATGATTATTACTATAATTAGGTATTTTCATGTGTGCATGTGTGTGTGTGCATGTGTCTGCATATATATATGCAGGTATGTGCACATATATATGTGTATGCTTGTATGTGTGAATCATCATTCTCATAACAGTTACCATAACTGCTGTTGTGACACTGGTGATTGTTACTGTACTCATTACTTTTGTGATTATTACTGTAATTCTTGTTATCAAGGCCCTAATTATGCGTTCTGATCTTTTCATGCATTACAAAATCTTAACTTTCAATATTCATTCTTTGAAGAAAAGATTTGTGGATATTTTGCACTATGTTAAAAAAGAGAAACAACATTTGTATGTCTGCAAGAAAGTTTGCACTCTCATCAGTTGTGCAACATAAGAGGCTATTCCAAATATTCGCTTGATAGTAAGCAAGGCCTCACCATTTATATTAGTAACTGCATTCCCCGTCAGTTAATCGAAACCAGCACTAATCCAAGTAATGATGGTGAGGATAACAAGAATGTCACATATATGCTTTTCAAAATAAATGTCAAAACCAATCCTTTTTATGTTTGTAATACATATATTGGAACTGATGCCTTTAATGAAGCAAAATTACCACATCCCCTTATGTATGAGAACATTATATTCGCTGGAGATTTTAATGCAAGGCACAAAGAATTTGCAGAAACATCTGATAACATCTGTAATTACAATGGCAGACGGCTCTATGAGTTTATTAGTGATAACAACTTTACCTTACTAGGACCACGTTTGCGTACCCACCTTAGAGGTTTTTTTGTTTGTTGGATGTTCACCCTTGAGGGTGAGCGGACCTTCCACTTGTGGCCCGCAGGTGGGGTGAGATTTTCTTCGGAGTGTACGTGGTATTTGCTCTTGCTGGCGAATGGGCTTTCCTGTTGGTGAGGAGGTGGGGTGAATTCTTGTTATTGGTGATGATCGGACTTTCCTAATTGGCCCGCAGGTGAGATTGTGCCAAACTGTAAAGATAACGGAGAGCATAAATATTCAGTTGTGAATTATTAGTTTACATCAAACAACATAAATGAATTCCTGTTTTGGGGGAGAGAGAAAGAGTTATTGCATGGCTATCTTGGTGGAGGGTATTGTCTGATAATATTTGATAGACTGTTCATGTGGTTATTTGTTGCTAGTCTGATGATGGAGCTAGCAACCTGAAGGGCATTTGGGTCTTCGCTAGATGTTGTGGGGGCACCAGTTTTCCGTCGAATCTCTGAAAAAGAATCACATTCCAGGATGTAGTGTAGCAGTGGATGTGGTGAGGCTACCTGGCAAAAGGTGCATTCCTTGATGATATTCTCTACTATTTGCCAGGTGCACTTGTACCCGAGTCTCAGACGGTACACATTGACCTCAGTGCTTCGTCGAAGGCTCTTCGGCAGGGTGATACGCCGAAGATCAGTGGTGGCTTTGTACCACCAGGTGGAGGGGGAGCCAATGTCTGTGCACAGGTTGTGTTTAGTTATTAAGGTGTTAAGGAGTGACTTGGTGGCTTTATTTTTAATCTGTTGCATCCCAGGAGACAGAGATATCTGGATTTCTGCTCTGAGAGTGGCTTGTTTGGCGGCTTGATCGGCTTCCTCATTTCCCTTGATGCCGACGTGGCTGGGAATCCAGGCAAGAGTGATGGCTTTTCCAAGGCTGGTGGTAGTGGTAGTGGCTGAGGATGGTCGTGATGATGCGAATATTGTCTCTGAGGAGTGGCTTCTTGATGGCCTGTAAGGCGCCTTTAGAATCAGAGAGAATAAGGGCATGGTCAGCTTCTTGCTGGATGAAGCAGTCAAGGGCGTTGGCTATGGCCACAAGCTCAGTCTGGAGCGATGAGCAGGAGTTTGACAGTCTCCAGGATAGGACGTGGTTTCCAGTGATGAAGGCGGCGGCTGAGGCTCCAGTATCTTGGTTTACTGAACCGTCAGTGTAGTAGACTTGAGAGTTTGGCCTGCTCCAGCTCTGTATT
This sequence comes from Halocaridina rubra, assembly GCA_037179515.1. Lineage (NCBI taxonomy): Eukaryota > Metazoa > Arthropoda > Malacostraca > Decapoda > Atyidae > Halocaridina > Halocaridina rubra. The sequence goes on from JAXCGZ010021411.1 coordinate 44,364, forward strand.
TTGTCCTTATATATGCTTTTAAGGACAAGCGGATTTACCAAGCTTTTGGGGTTGTCAGGGAGCTCGATCTTTATATCGAGTGGTTGGTCATTCCATGGGGGTGGGCATCTGTATTCAGGAAGCGGTGTGTCTTGTATCTTGGCTAGGATGCTCTCCCTGACTGGCAGTGCTTGCAGGCTAGCGCAGACCTTGGCTGCCCAGGTTCTAGGATGGTGGTTGGGCTGGCGATTGAGGGCTAGATGGAGATTTGTGCCAGCTAGGCATTTATGTTGGGCAGTGGTGGTTTTGGCCACAAGGAGGGTCAGTCTTTGCTGAGCTCTGAGTTTGAGTGGAATGAGTCCCGATTCCATCTGGAGGTTTTCTCTCTTGGTCCACATGGGGGCTCCTAGCATGGTACGTGTGGCGTTGTTTTGAATTACTTCTATTTTGTCCCACTGTCGGTCTTTTAGTAGCCAGAGTGTGGGACAAGCATAGTCAATGAGGCTGCGTATGGCTTGTACATAGAAGGTTCTGAGGACATTAAATGATGCACCATCGTAGAGGCCCGACATCCGACGAAGGATTGCTTGTCGCTGGCTGCACCTGTCGCGCAAGTATTGAATTTCTGGTCCAAAGGTTAGTCCTTGGTCGATGATTACACCCAGGTATTGGTGTTTGGTAACCCAGTCCACAGGTTCATTACCTATGACCAGATTAGTGTCTGGTCTCCACTGGTGGATGGGAAGGGCCTTGGTTTTGCGGGCATTGATTCTTACTCCAAGGGAGATGGAGGCTCGGTGAATCTTGGTGAGGCAGCGCTGTGTCTTGTTAGAGTTTCTGTGTCCTATTGTGACAAGGGCAAAGTCGTCCGCATAGTTGAAGAGTTTGGCTCCATGCGGTAGTGCGATGTGCATGAGTTTTTCCATGAGACAATTAAATAGGAAGGGGCTAAGGATTCCACCTTGGGGGGTCCCATTTTCGTAGTTTTTGTAGGTGGAGTAGTGCCCATCTACTTTGACTCGTGCACTACGATTTTGTAGACTCTGCTTGATCCACGAGAGAAGGTTACCTTTGATCTGCTTGGATACGAGAGCAGAGAGTATTGCCGGCACATTGGCTAGTTCAAAGGCCTTCTCTAGGTCTAGAAAAACGATGTAACCACGGCTGTTGTTGAGAAATGATAGCATGGAGGCTATGCATTCTGAGGTGCCTAAGCCAGGCTGGTAGGCAAACATGTTTTCTGGGAAGGGTGGGCATTTCCAGCGGACTCTGTTAAGTACCATCTTTTCTGCCGTCTTGCTCAGGCAGCTTAGGAGGGAGATGGGGCGAGGGTTGTCAGGGTCCTGTGGTTTTGGGATGGGCTGAATGTCTGCTCTGTTCCATGAGGCTGGTCTTATTCTTCGTGTGTATGTCAAATTGATCAGAGAGAGTAGAGCAAGCTCCCCTTGGGGCCCCATTTTTTGGATCATTGTGTATGTTATTCTGTCGGCACCTGGGGCTGTGTTCTTAGAGCTTTTGCTTACTCTTAGTAGCTCAGTCAGGGAGATTGGAGCATCTTTTTCATCTTCAGTGTTGATGACCTCTTCTATTTCTTCCCATCTTGCAGTGGTGAGGTCCTGGAGTGTTGCTCTGGTGGTGATGGGGAGCTGGTTAGAGCTAGCTCTATCCGCGAATTTGATGGCGAGTTCTTCTGCTGCCCTGCTAGGATCCCTGTGGGGGGTGATTTTAGGAGGTTTTCCTTTAGCAAAGGAGTTGATGCTCCTCCACATCTGGCCCACAGAGGTGTGAGCATCTAGGTTGCAACACCACTCTAGCCATTTATTCCTCTTGATGTTGCGAGTCTCTTCATGGACATGTTGTTTGACTGCCTGGAGAGTGCGGTAGGAGTCTTCAGTGCGACGTTTCCTGTGCATTTTCCGAATGACGTTGAGCCGGTGGTTGAGTTCTTTAACTCTGTCACAGTAATACCATCTGTCCCGATGAGTGGTGTGTTGTGGTTTGCAGAGGGGTATGGAGGAGTTTGCTGCAGCTTGCAGGGCATTGACTAGCTCGGCCTCTGCTTGGTCGATGTCTTCAGATGGTACGTAGGCTGAAAACCAATTGCTGAGGTGCTCCTGGAATCGGCCCCAGTCGGCCTTCTTGAAATTCCATCGAGGGGGAGGAGCAGGGATTTGGAAGATTTCAGGAATTGGCAGTGTGAGATGGATCCCATAGTGGTCGCTTGTGACCAGGGGATGAACTCTCCATGTGGCGTCCTGCTTTAGGGAATTGGAGACAAAGGTGAGGTCCAGTATTCCACCTCTGTCGTGTGTTGGCTCATGATCGTTGAGCAGGGAGACATCTTCTTGGTCATTCAGCAGGCTCATGATGTGTCTGCCTGCAGCACAGGGGCGCTCATACCTGAATCTTGGGTGGTGCGCGTTGAAGTCGCCTCCTATTACCAAGTCACGATGACTGGTTAGCCCGAAGAGGGTAGTCAGGTCTAAGCTACCTTTCCGTGGTCTGTAAATGTTGTACAGGTCTATGCAGCTGCCTTGAAGTTGGATGTTAACAGCGAGGACGTCGACATCTTCGCCACAGTAGACCGGTCGGGTTATTTCCTTTGCTAATAGGTTTTTCCTGATGAAGGTGGCGCTGCCTCTGTTCTCCCCTGGAGACCAGTGCTGGTAGAATCCATTGTATCCTGAGATTTTTGGAGGGTGTTGCTCTGTGCACAGGGTTTCTTGAACCATGATGACATCAATGTTGTCAGTCTTGGCTATGCCTTCAAGATGTTGTACCTTGTGTCTGAGACCCTGGGCGTTCCAGTGTAGGATCCCGAGATTAGACATCTTGATGATTTGAGGAGGTGGAGGTGGTAGGAGTGGTGGGTTGTTGAGGCTGCTGGTGGGTTCTGGAGACGAGGGCGTTGGCGACAACTGAGTGGGCTACTTCGACGACTTGATTGTAGGCATCTTGGGTGGTGGCTCTGGTATCGAGGAGTCGGACGGCTGCCTGTACGGCTTGAATGAGAAGGTTGGTGAGCTCGTTTACTGTGAAAAGGGTTTGCTGTTTGGAAGAGGAGGCAGAGGAAGGTGTCTGGATAGGCTGTTTAGGTATGGGGGTGTGGGAGTTTGGTCTAGGGTCCCGGGACCTAGTGTGGTGAGTGGGTGTGTGTGTGGTCTGAGTGTTCTGGGTGTTACGTGTAACTGCATTGTGTGTTTGGGTGTTGCGTGGGGTGGAGGTGTTGGTGTGAGTGTTGCGTGTGGGGTTGATGGGAGTGTGAGTGTTGTTTGGGGGGATGGTAGGAGTGTGAGTGTTGTGTGATGGGGTGGATGGAGTTGGTGTGGGGGTGGGAGCTGTAGGAGGTGTGATCTGTGTGTTAGGAGCTGGGTTGGTGTAGTGTGGTGGGTTTTGGTTGGGGAGGTTAGGTGTGAGTGGGGCAGGAGGGGGCATTTGCCAAGGATTGGAGGTGGGGGGAGGAGCTGGGGTGAAGTTGGGGGTGGTGTGATTGGTGACAGGGGCAGAAGGAGGGGTTCTTTGAGGAATCCTCTTAAGCCTTTCTGGGCAGCGGTTGTTCCATGCGTGATGGTTCCCTTTGCAGTTCGGGCACTTGGCAACTGTTGCTTCTTTTGCCTTGAATTTTGTAAGGCAGCGGTCGGTGGAGTGTTTCCCACTGCAGATTCCACATCTCTCTGGGAAATGGCAAGTATTCCTGTGGTGCCCAAATCTTTGGCACCGGAAACATCTTAGGGGTTCTGGGGTGTACTCTCTTATGTAGAACTTGCCCCAGATGCCGAGGTTTACTTGTGAAGGGGGTGGACCACAGATGTGGACCAGAACCTGCTTTGATGGAACGGTTTGGCCCTCTATTTTGGAGGAGCAACGTGAGGCAGCCGTAATGTACGTTTGCTCGGTCAGAAGGTCAACTGACCAAGCAACAGGGAAGCCAATGACTATGTATTTTCTTATTTTTAGTGCAGGGTTCAACTCTATCAAGTGTGGTGAGCCTAGGCTGCGGATCTTCTTTGCGGCTTCTGCTGAGGCTGGGTGGATAATGAAGTCACCCTGTACGTTAGGCTTTATTTTGCAGCCATGCTCGGTGAGTTGGTCTTCCAACTCTCTGATGAGGTCATATGCCTCTTTCATGGAAGGAGCCTCAACTTTGAACTTGGAAATGGGCTCTCTATCAGACTTCGGGGCTGGGGGGGGGAACTGGGGCAGCAGCACTCTCATGGCTACTGTTAGAGGCTGTCCTTGCCCTCTTCTTTCCCACAACCGTCCACCCCTCTTGAGGGGGGTCGAGTTCCATTCCCCCCTCTGGGGGGGAAGCAAGAGAAGCGGCTGAGGCCATGACTAGCAACTAGTCATGGATATCACAGATTTCACTATTTATATGTTATTTGCACTGTTTGTCAATTTGATTAATGCAGTATAGGGGCCTTATGGCTTGATCACTTCACTTAATTGCAACACTACAACACTTAATCACTTATACAGTCTTCTATCTTTCTTCCCAACTCTCGTGGGAGAGGGAAGTGAAAACAGAGATTTGCTCAGGACACAATAATGTGTGTTCAATCAAACAAAAAACACAAGCACAAGAAAACAACAAGATAAGGCAATCTTTCTGTTCCTCTCTTTGGCTCTCGTGAGAGAGGAAGAAAAGAAAACAGATATACTTAGGTTATATATCCTTGTGAAGACTTCCCCCTCAGGTCAGGGATGGAGTGGAGGAGGTGAAGTTCACTTTGTTGGTAGGAAGAGGCTTCAACTACCTGAACACTTTCTATTTTCCTTTTCTTCCCGACTCTTATAAAAGAGAGAGAAGGGCAGAAAAATTATTTTGGGTATATCACACACACAGTCACTTGTTTTCACTAAAACAAAAATCGGGAACACAAAACAAAACAAAACAAAAGCAGTCTTTGCTTCTTTTTCTGGCTCTCGTGAGAGAGGAGGAAAAGAGGACAGAGATACTTATGCACGTCCTATCACTACTGGAGCTGGAACCAGACTGTGACCTTAGAG